>ML817725.1:33577-84039 GCA_009831015.1 Picea engelmannii | reverse complement strand
AAGGCAAATCCAAATCATGTATCTTAGTTTCATTAGATCATTCTATATTTCCAAAAATTGTTGGTGCTAAGACTGCTAAAGAAGCATGGGATATTCTTAAGTTGGCTTATAAGGGTAATGACAAAGTGAAAACTGTGAGACTTCAAACCCTTAGAACTCAATTTGAAACCCTCAAGATGAGTGAATCACAAAGTGTTGATGAGTTTATGACTAAAGTTATGGGTATTGTGAATCAACTTAAGATTAATCGAAAAAATGATCTCACGGACCAATGAGTTGTTGAAAAAGTTCTTATAAGTTTACCTAAGAAATTTGAAATGGTAGTCATTGCTCTTCTTGAGTCGAAAGATCTAACTAATTTTTTCTATAGAAGAATTGATTGGTTTGTTGTTATCTCGTGAAGCAAGGAGGAACTTGGATCTTGGTACTTTAGAACATGCATTTTAGTCTAAGGCTTCCATGGACAAAGGAATTTTCATGGAAGAAGAGGATGTGGTCAAAGACGTTCTCAGACAAAAGATAAACTCGAACAAACAAAAGACAAGTCACAATCATGATTGTCTTCACAAGATCATGGCCAAAGATGGACAAACAAATCAGAAATTCAATGTGGCTATTGTAAGAAGTATGGTCACCATATATCTTAATGTCATAATTTGCAGTATAAAAATAGAGCTAATGTAAGAAAAAGTGAAACATGTGATACTTTGTTTCTTTCATGTCAAGTATCTGAGAAAAGTTTTGACAAGAATGTTTGGTTGTTAGATAGTGGATGTAGCAATCATATGATTGGTCACAATGATTTTCTTTCTAATATCGATACCTATGTTACTACAACAATTAGTTTAGGTGATGATCATTCAGTCAAAGCTTCAGGAAAAGGTGGTGTGTCAATTTTAACAAATCAAGGTGAAGTGAAAAATATTTATGATATTTACTATGTACCAAATCTCAAACACAATTTGTTGAGTGTAGGGCAGTTAATGGTGCATGGTTATGATGTTACTTTCCACGAAAACACTTGCACAATTCTTAATCAAACTAAAAAACTTGTTGCAATAGTTCATATGACAAAGAACAGATTGTTTCCATTAGAAATGAGAAGTGGAAAGATGTACATGCATATAATCTTTCAATTGCAAATGAAATTTAGTTACGGAATTATCATTATGGTCATTTACCAATCAAAAGTATGAATTTGTTACAAAGACAGTGTATGGTAAAAGGATCACCTCCTTCGATTAATGAGATTCCTTCTTGGGAAAGTTGCATAGTAGGAAAACAACAACGAGATAGTTTTCTGTCAACCTCTTATAAAGACAAAGATTGATTAGAGTTAGTTCACATAGACTTATGTGGACCTATGCAAAATTAGTCAATTGGTGGAAGTTTTTATTTTCTGACATTTATAAATGATTTTAGCAGGAAAGTTTGGAGTTACTTTCTCAAACACAAATCTAATACTTTCACTCGATTTAAGGAATTCCAGGCTGAAGCAAAGAAACAAAGTGGCCGATTTCTCAAAGTTTTGAGATCAAGTTGAGGAGGAGAATATGAATCCTCGGAGTTTATTGATTTTTGTATACATCATGGTATCAAAAACCAGACGAATACCAAAATGGAGTGGCATAAAGAAATAACTACACCATCATGAACATGGCCAAGAGTTTACTTATAGCAAGAAAATTGTCCAAATATTATTGGGCTGAAGCAGTTGTATGTTCAGTTTACATATTGAACAGATCACCAACTTCCAGTGTTCAAGGTAAAGTATCTGAAGAAAAATGGAGTGGATCAAAGGTAAATGTTTCTCATTTAGGAATTTTTGGTTGTGTTTATTTTGCTCATGTTCATGAAGAAATAAGAAATAAGCTTGATGATAAAAGTGAGAAGTGTTGGAGAAATTTCTATTTTCGGCACACTAGTTTTGTGACATCCCCAAAATAAAATTATTTTTGAATTTGAAATTTGTTAGGAAAATTATTTCGTTTTTGGTAAATTCGAATTTGGAATCTTTTTTCCATTTATGGCAATTTCGAATTTCGAATTTGGTAAATTGTAATAAATGATTATGACTGTTGGGCAGAGATTTGATTTGACCCAACTAAATATTTGACTATGACACTTGTATGAAAACAAAATACTTTATAATTATTGCAGGAGGACAAATGGAACAACCATGTTAAAATCAACTGACCATGACTCCATGAGTGGGGAACATGTTGGAACTACCTCAGGGATGATTGTTACAAGTGGAAAATCAGGAATTTGTCCATTGGCAGCCCCTGAAAATCAGGGATTTGCAAAGCTGTGAAAAATTCCAAGGGAGGGAAAAAACCTAGGCAAAAAGATTGTTTTGATATATAGCATATGGGAGGAGGCAGGACGCTGCCTAGTATGCTGGGGAATATATCATTGGTTTCTTGATGTTATGAACACTACTTGCTAAGTGTGAGGCAAGGAGAAGATTTCTGGAGTGGAACAACATTGCTGAGGAGGAGTTCCGAGTTAGCCCTCATGGATTCATGGTTAGGCCAGGGGGTGAATAGGAAAAGTGATATTGGCTGCCCTATTCTACGGTTGGGAGGAACGTGGATGTTTCCTTTGTCTTTCAGCGAACTAGTTCAGATAGGTTAACCTGCTCCTTCTCTGTTTGAATGATTATATATCTCATGTAATGCATTTGTTAGTTTTGAATTGAAATATCTTCCATCTCTATTGAATGATTAAATCACTGATGTATTGCATATATCAATTCTAAATTGATATAATAACTTGCGTGAAATTTGTTCCAGTGTATGAAGCATAAACAACTAACATAATGTCTTATGAATCTAATTCTGAGTGACTCTTTACGGTTGGATTAAATTATGAACAAATGATAAAATTTACCTTTTATTTTCTATGACAATTGAAAGGATTATACATGGTTAAATTCTGGAAGCAATCATTTATGTAAACCAAATTACTGCTATACAGATTTTTTGTTTTCTTTTTTATTTATTTAAACTATCTGTGTGAAATCAATGATGGGAAATGACATACTGAGATTGGAGTTTATTCTATAATTTTTCATTAATCTATTTGTGTGAAATGGATACTAGAAAATAAAGCACGGAGATTGAAAATTATGCCGTACACCTTATAGTTTCGTCAATCTAGTTGTATAAAGTGTATCCTGGAAAATTTAATACCAAGATTTTAAAATTATGTTATGTGCCTTATAACAGACTGTGTAGAGATAGATCTGAAGTATAGGTAAACAGATCAAATATTATACTAGATGCCTTACAGTCTATTAATCAGACTGTATAAAGATACTCCGAATAAGTAAATATGAAAGCAGAAAACTATGCTACATATATTGTGACAACTGGCCTATTATATGAACTATTTAAATAGTGAAGAGATCAAACCTTTTTTAACTCACTGGATAAAATTAGACGATGAACTAGAATGAGTTTGCAATTAAAGGTATATACAAATGTATGTAGTTTCTCATTTCATCAAAATAACATTAAATGGTTATGCATGACAATTGTAGTACGATTTCAGAGTAGAATGAATGCTTAGTATTGGAAGCTTCTATACCCTATGCACAATACATGAATAACTAAATATATAACTGACCATGCAAACCCCAAAACCATTTAAAAATGTTATTATTACTTTCAAATAGCCAATGAATAACTAAAAGAAATGAACGTAAAACCTTTACACATAACCAGACAACTCACAACAGGATGTTTCAAGAACCACTCATTAAGAACAAAGTGCAGGAACTTCAAATTACCCTAAGTTTGGAATGAATCAAAATCAATTATGTTTACTTGAAAATTACTGTTTGGTACAATCGCACGAGGAAGGAACAATCCTGTGTCGTGATAGGAGAAAAGAAAACCTTGCTTATCGAAATCAAGCCAGTAAATCTTAGGCAAATATAACTCAGTTCGTAAGGCTGTATCTAAATCTCACAATGAAAAATTCTTAAATCGGAACTGTTGTTTTCATGGAACAAAACCTGGAGTGGTAAATCCTGAATACATCGAAAGTGAGGAAATTGAATACCTTTTGGGTATGGCAAGGTCGAGGATCCAAGGCTGTACGCCCCAACCCTGAACGACGAAACAACAGAGAGTTCTGATTAGTATTTTGAGATCAGAATCCACATGTTGAGTATAAGTCTTTTTCTAAGTGAAAGTAACATAACCAGAAAATAAGAGTAAGAGAGAGTACGAGTGATTACTTAGCTTGGGCTTACAACAAGAATCGTTATGCCCTTGCATCCCGGTGACACGTCAACTACGCTCCCGAGAGGGGTGGAGAATCCAACAACCATCTGATGGGTACCCTCACAGTCAAAAGGGGCCCATCATTAGTTTGAATTCCCAACTTAAAAAGAAATATGAAGAAAAATTTATAGAAGCAGAGATTCATTATACAGATAGTCAAATGTTATAAATGAGGAAACACAACATTACAGACCCGTATATCGAGGTATGGAATGAGATAAGTCCAATACTCTTGAGATTTAAAGCATCCCTAAATTAATAGAAAACTTAATTAAAAATTCCTTCCCTGGATGCGACTTAACAGAAGGAAGTGGTTGGGTCCCAAACCCTGGACAAGGTGATCTTTCGGCCAAAGTATCGTAGGCCAAAAACCAAACTTTCTCAGCGAAGAAATTGAGGTAGCTTATTTTTTATTACAGATCTAGGTATTCACAGAGTTGAAGGAGGCATAAAAGCGAACTGATATAATACCCCACTGAATGATGGAGTCTCTGAGGATGCCAACAGGACCTTCAACCAAGTTCGAAATCCATAGGGTTGAAGAACCAAGGGAAAGTAAATTTGATTAGGATAAGTGTCGCAGATCAAACTAAACCTTATCTGGTGGTTCACCCTTACCAAAGAATAACCCCAAAGAAAACGGGAGAGGATGTACTAAACGAAACGAACTGCTAGTTAACCGAGAATTGTACTATGCACAATCCATCCTTGCAAGAAAAACGAGGTTTAAAATTATCACAAGGGATCTTACCTCTTGAGGAGAAACATGTTGAAATCTGCCACTAATTGAATCAGCCCGACTCCACCAGAAAACTGAACTCTACATCAACGAAACTGGAGTAAAGTGTCATGATGAGTATTCTAAGGGAAATGTGTTAATACAGAGATGAAAATACAGTGAGTAGTAGACCCGAGAAGCTTGGTAAATGGAATTCATGGCATTAATGCCGAGAAGGTACTCAACCATGTGACAAAGAGGACGTGGCAACCATTAGACGAGACTCCATTAATCCAACGTTGGGCCCAAGGGGAAAATGACAGTTCCACTTCATTTATTTTCGCGGGAATTCTTCCATACCCTGCCAGTTGCGTACTGATCATTCAAAAACCCTAATGACAAGCGTTTTCATAATGATAAACTCATCCAGTTAGGTCACCACTCTCGTCCCCAATCTGCCAAATCTAGGTACTAGTGTTAGTTATGGACTAGTCTAAGGCGTAGAACTAACCAGACCTTAAGCGTCAGTTCAACCGCCACGATCACGTGGTAGATGGATATAATCGACTTTCCTTATGGCAAGGGTAAGCTTTGTTCTTATTAATAAAATGACGGGACATAGTCTATTAATGATGGCCTTCGTCAGTATGTCGATAGCATGCGCAGGACAATAGTTTTACCTTAGTGTTCACCTCATAACACATTTTTCCTTAAGTACACACACACACACACACACACACACACACACACACACACACACACACACAGATATATATATATATTTATTGACATTCACATGGGTGACAAACCACCACCCTTAAATTTAAATAGAGTTAGAATTCCTTTCACTTGTTGGAGTCATAGAATGCATGGAATGCACGAAGGTTAAGTAAGGATAATTCATAGTATAGAGTCTCTTAGGAAAGGAAGAAAATTTATTAATGGTGAAAGAAAGAAACAAAAGTCTTTTTAAAAGTTTTTTTTTTTTTGTTAAGAAATTGGGGTACATTACATATGGTATCAGAGCAAAGGTTACAACACTTAGACCTTGAACAGGGCCACATTATTCACTTAACACATATTTTTGTTTATGTAAAACTAATAAACTCTTATGGTTACAAACAAAAAACCCTTTTTTGTTTCGTGTTAATCATGGAAGCCTAGGATGACGCAGAAATCTGACTTGATGAGAATCCTGAACAAAGACACCCTGAATACCCAAGACAAAATAGTGAAGGAAGCTCACCTACTGAAGTTCTGGAAACAATGAGGAATATCATTGTTGAGCTGCAGGTTTTCAAAGTCGACAATGAGAAACTAAAGAAAGAACAACAGGAGCAACAAGAAATAAATGAAGTCCCGTTGCGCAGTATTGTGACAAAGAAAATCCCAAAGTACGATAACCATGAGGAAGAGGTTAGTAAAAGGGCCTCCAAGAATTCTGGTCCTAAAGTAGAAAAAGGGGACAGCTCATCTGAAGGTACACCTTCAACTGAGGATAAAACAAAAACAGACAAAAAAATAAAACATGTAGACCACCTTGAATGAGAATTTAAGAAAATTAAACCAGCTACATTTAATGGGGAATCCAGAACAGGGGAGGAAGTTGAAGCATGGTTATTAGACATCAAAAAGTATTTCCAAATATACAACTATTCCAACAATGTGAAAGTTAGAATGGCCATCTATAATCTGAAAGGAAAAGCCAACATTTGGTGGCAAGACCTGAAATTGGCCAAGGGACTAAAGGAGAAACAGATGGAATGGTCTGAATTTAAGAAATACTTTAAGAAACAGTACCTATCTGAAAGCTACTACGAAAGAAAAATGAAATAATTTTATGAGTTACGACTTGGACAAATGTCTATGGAGGATCTAATAAATAAATTCCTGGAATTACTAATGTTCGTACCTTATATTCGGGAGGATAAAGTGAAAATCCAATGGTTCCTAAGATGTTTAGCACAGTCCTACAAAGACAGAATTGAATTTGATAATCCCAAGTCCCTGAGTGAAGTATTCAGAAAATCCCGAATGTTTTACGACCAATACAAACAACGAACAGAACTTTCCAAGGCTTGGAAAAACAAGAAACAAGACCGAATGAACCAGCGGAAGAAAGGATACCAGCCAGCCCCTTATCAGAATGAAACAAAAAGATTTCCTAGGAAATATTTTCACTCCAACCATCCAAGTACACAAGGAGGCGGTAAAACGGTAAATATGGGAACAAAGAAGTTTGGGGACAGCCCCCAAAATCCATTAAAGTGTTGGCAATGTGGAGAACCCCATCTAAGGAGGAATTTTCCATGTTTAAATTGAGCAAACATAACTGTTATTCATAATTTGCAGGAAGCCTTGACGGTGGGTGATGTGGGCAGAATCTTTCATGGAATCAATGCAGCCATAGATGGTCGGTAAGCTAACCACCAGTCCTCTGTGGTAGAAATTGAAGGTAAAATCAATAACACTCGAATTTTTGTTTTAATTGATTCTGGAGCTACGCTAAGTTATATCACACCTAGTGTAGTAGAGTCAAATAAACTTAAGAAAGTGAGACACACAAAATCATGGCTGGTACAACTAGCAACATGAACTAAAAGGAAAGTGGTTGACTTTATTTCTGATTATGAGTTCAGTTTAGATCGTCAAAACATAAGAACAAATCTGAACATTCTACCACTAGGATCTTATGATGTGATTACCAAAATGGATTGGTTAGAAATGCAAAAAGCAATACTAGATTGTTATGCAAAGACACTTAAATATAAAGACGAAAATGACATTACTAGGACAACCCAAGGTATACGAAAACCAGTATCGGTTAGACAAGTCACAACATGCAATTCAAGAAATGCATGAGAAAGGGTTGTCAATTTTACGCCATCCAAGTAACAAACCTGTTAGAAAAAGAAGATAAACCCAACTTCGAAGACTTTGTTGTTCTACATGATTTCAGAGACGTCTTTGTTGATGAAATACCTTAATTACCCCCTAGAAGAGAAATAGAATTTTCTATAGACCTGCTACCTGGTTCAAACCTTATCTCTAAAAAACCTTACCGAATGAGTTTACCAGAATTGACAGAATTAAAAATTCAACTACAAGAATTATTGGAAAAAGAATATATCAGACCGATTGTTTCACCATGGGGTGCAACAGTACTCTTTGTGAAAAAGAAAGACGGTACTCTAAGACTATGTATCGATTATAGACAATTGAACAAAATGACTATTAAGAACAAGTACCCCTTACCTAGGATAAATGATCTGTTCGATCAAGTAGTGATCCATATTTTATGAGAAGAACGAAATGACTACAGATTATTACTAGATGCTTAACACAGAATAACCGAGATACAATAAAACTGGTTTTATATTCAATAAGGAAATAAGCTGAAACTGTAAAATGCAGCGGAAAACAAGCTTGTTGGAATGGTGGTGGCTTATCTCTGAGAAGAGATGTGATGACTGTGCTCATTCGCAAGAAGAGCATTACCATGAGGCTCTCAAGGCCTTTTTACAATAAAAAAGAGTTTCAAAAACCCTAAACATCCAAAAACCTAACCCTAGGAGATGAAGCACCAAAAGTCATGTGGGCCCCATTTGAGTAAGTCAGTACATCAACTTCCCGGGGTCGTAACTTTTGCATACGATCTTTTTTTTAGGCGTATGATAGACCATTGGAAAGATCTATCCAAGGACTACAACATTTGCACAAAATTTCATGATGAATTATTTTGACCGCAACATGCCCTAAAAAAACGTCGTTTAGGGCCTCAAAACGGCTCTGGAAGTTGAGGACCCGAAAAACTGCTAAAAATAGTAAATTATCAAAATTGATAGAAAGTTGTTTTGAGCCAGCTGGAAAAGGTGGGTGGCCACCGATATCTACCTGGATCAAATAGGTGGGGAAAAGATCTTTTCGAAGTTGGATTTATGATCCAGATATCATCAAGTTAGGATAAAAGATGAGGACATAAGTAAAACAACTTTTCAAACAAGATATGGACATTACAAATTTGTAGTCATACCTTTTGGACTCACTAACATGCCAGCCACATTTATGTGTTTAATGAACAATATTTCAGTCAGTATTTGGACAACTTCGTATTGGTATTCATTGACGACATTCTGGTATATTCTAAAACAAAGGAAGAACACGAAGAACACTTAAGAATAGTTTTGCAAACTTTAAGGAAGCACAAACTGTATGCTAAAGTTGATATGTGTGATTTTTATTAGAAGAAGATATGGTACCTAGGACATGTAATATATGAAGATGGTATTGCAGTAGATCCTGAGAAAATAAGGGCCATTATGGAATGGCCGGTACCGAAGGATGTAGCAAATATCCGGTCATTCATCGGAAACACCGGATATTATCGCAGATTTATAGAGGCGTTTTCCAAAATCGCTTATCCTATCACATAATTACAAAAGAAAGGAACCAAGTTTAACTGGTCACAGAAGTGTCAAGACAGTTTTAATAAGTTAAATGAATTGTTAACAACCACACCAATCTTAAAGGTGGAAGACCCAGATAAAGACTCTACCATCTGTGTTGATGCAAGTAAAGAAGGACTAGGTGGTGTCCTAAGTCAAGAAGGACACATTATTTGTTATGAGTCCCATAAATTAAAGGATCATGAGCGAAAATATGTCACACACGATTTAGAATTGGCAGTAGTAATACACGCCTTAAAAATGTGGCGACACTACATAATGGGTAGAAAGTTATTATTATTGATAGATAATAGCAGTGTGAAATATCTGTTTAGCCAACCAGATCTCAATGCAAGACAAGCAAGGTGGCTAGCCTTCTTGGAAGAATTCGAATTTGAGGTAAGACACATCAAGGGTAAGGAAAATAAGGTAGCAGATTCTTTAAGCAGAAGAGACCATGGGTTATTTGAAATAAATGTTAGCAGGGAAGAAAGTGATCTCGAACAGAGAATAAGGACGATAGATATTAACGATGAAAATTACACTAAGATAGTGGCAGAATTACAAAACACTACGACAAACTCAGACAAACTAGATCTGAGTATCGATAAAAATGGACTCTTATGATTTAAAAATAGACTTTACATACAAATTCGACAGAGTTAAAGATAACCGTTTTGGATGAAGTGCATAAGAAACCGTATTCTGGTCATCCAGGATACCAGAAAACGATAATAACACTTAGGAAATTATTTTATTGGCCTAATATGAAGGGAGAAACAATTGAATACTTGTCTAGGTGCCAATATTGTCAGCAGGTAAAGGCTGAACACCAGCATCCATCCGGCCTATTACAACCATTACCAGTACCAGAATGGAAACGACAGACCATATAGATGGACTTTATTACAGGTTTGCCTAAAACTCAGAAACATAATGATTCTATTATGGTTGTAATCGATAAACTCATTAAGTCTGCACACTTTATTCCTATAAAGTCTACTTTTAAAGCTATGAACATTGCTGAAATATTTATGAAATAAATTTTTAGACTGCATGGTATTCCTAAAATGGTGATTTCAGATAGAGACGTAAAATTCACATCCGCTTTTTGGAAAGAATTGTTTGTAGGGATAAATAATAATTTGAATTTCAGTACGAGTTATCATCCACAAACAGATGGATAGACTGAAAGGACAAACCAAAACATAGAGGATATGCTTCACATGTACGTAAGAACAAAACCAAGCAAGTGGGAAGACTACCTACACTTGGTAGAATTTTCATATAACAATGGGTACCAAACTTCGGCTAAATTGAGCCCCTTCGAAGTACTGTACGATAGAAAGTGTACGACACCAATTAGCTGGGACGACTCGGTTGATAGACTCATGGTTGGACCATAGATGCTCCAAGAAATGGAAAGTACGGTAAGAAAGGTACAACAAAACTTAAAGGAGTCACAGGACAGACATAAAAGTTATTCAGACCAAAAAAGAAGACACTTGGAGTTTCAAGTGGGAGATCATGTTTACTTAAAAGTCAAAGCCCGAAAGAGTTCACTAAAGCTAGGGAATTGTGCCAAGCTGGCACCCAGGTTTTGTGGGCCCTTCGAGAAACTAGCTCGAATTGGACCCGTAGCATACCAAATTGCACTTCCAGCTAATCTAAAAATTCATAATGTATTTCATGTTTCTTTGTTGAAAAAGTATGTTCATGACCCTACTCACATGATCAATTGGAACTTGGTGCAAGTGGAACCAGAAGACGAGTTCCAGGTGGAACCCCTGCGCATTCTAGACCAAAGAGAAATAACACTTCGGAACATAGTCATCGCTCAACTAAAGGTGCAATGGAAGCACTTTAGTTTCGAGGAGGCCACTTGGGAGTTTGAGGGAGATTTGCGGAAATCTCATCCAATCATGTTCCAGGAAAGGAACGAACACCGAAGACAATTTTTTATTGAAGGGGGAAAGGACGTGACATCCCCAAAAATAAATTATTTTTGAATTTTAAATTTGTTAGGAAAATTATTTCGTTTTTGGTAAATTAAAATTTGGAATTTTTTTTCCATTTATGGCAATTCCGAATTCCGAATTTGGTAAATTATAATAAATGATTATGATTGTTGGGTAGAGATCTGATTTGACCCAACTAACTATTTGACTATGACACTTGTATGAAAACATAATATTTTATAATTATTGCAAGAGGACAAATGGAACAACCATGTTAAAATCAGTTGACCATGACTCCATGAGTGGGGAACATGTTGGAACTACCTCAGGGTTGATTGTTACAAGTGGAAAATCAGGAATTTGGCCATCGGTAGCCACTGAAAATTAGGGATTTGAAAAGCTGCAAAAATTCCCAAGGGAGAGAAAAGACCTAGGAAAAAATATTGTTTTGATATATAACATATGGGAGGAGGCAGGACGCTGCCTAGTATGTTGAGGAAAATATCATTGGTTGCTTGTTGTTATGAACACTACTTGTCAAGTGTGAGGCAAGGAGAAGATTTCTGGAGTGGAACGACATTGCTGAGGAGGAGTTCCAAGTTAGCCCTCATGGATTCATGGTCAAGCTAGGGGGTGAATAGGACAAGTGATCTTCGCTGCCCTATTCTACGGTTGGGAGGAACGTGGTTGTTCCCTTTGTCTTTCTGCGAACTGGTTCAGATATGTTAACCTGCTCCTTCTCTGTTTGAATGATTATATATCTGATGTAATGCATTTGTTAGTTCTGAATTGAAATATTTTCCATCTATGTTGAATGATTAAATCACTGATGTATTGCATATATCAATTCTGAATTGATATAATAACTTGAGTGAAATCTGTTCGAGTGTATGAAGCATAAAAAGCTAACAGAATGTCTTATGAATCTAATTCTGAGTGACTCTTTACGGTTGGATTAAATTTTGAACGAATGATAAAATTTTCCTTTTATTTTCTATGACAGTTGAAAGGATTATACATGGCTAAATTCTGGAAGCAATTATTTCTGTAAACCAGATTACTACTATACAGTTTTTATTTTTATTTATTTATTTTATTTTATTTAAACTATCCGTGTTAAATCAATACTGGGAAATGACATACTAAGATTGGAAGTTATGCTATAATTTTTCATTAATCTATTTGTGTGAAATTGATACTGGAAAATAAAGCACCGAGATTGAAATTTATGTCATACACCTTATAGTTTCGTCAATCTGGATGTATGAAGTGTATCATGGAAAATTTAATACCAAGATTTTAAAATTATGTTATGCGCCCTATAACAGATTGTGTAGAGATAGATCTGGAGTATAGGTACACAAATTGAATATTATACTAGATGCCTTACAGTCTATTAATCYGACTGTATAAAKATACTTCGAATAAGTAAATACGAAAGCYRAAAACTATGCTACATATATTGTGATGACAGGTCTATTATATGAACTATTTAAACAGTGAAGAAATCAGACCCTTTTTAACTCACTAGATAAAATTAGACGATGAACTAGAACACGTTTTCAATTAAAGTTATATACAAATGTATGTAGTTTCTCAGTTCATCAAAATAACATTAAATGGTTATGCATGAAAGTTGTAGTACGATTTCAAAGTAGAATGAATACTTAGTATTGGAAGCTTCTACACCCTATTCACAAGACATGAATAACTAAATATAGAACTGACCGTGCAAACCCCAAAACCATTTCAGAATGTTATTATTACTTGCAAATAGCCAACGACTAACTAAAGTAAATAAACGTTAAAACTTTACACATAACCAAACAACTCACAACAGGATGTTTCAAGAGCCACTCATTAAGAACAAAGTGCAGGAACTTCAAATTACCCTAAGTCTGGAATGAATTAAAATCAATTCTGTTTACTTGAAAATTACTGTCTGGTACAATCGCACGAGGAAGGAACAATCCTGTGTCGCGATAGGAGAAAAGAAAAGCTTGTCTATCAAAATAAAGCCAGTAAATCTTAGGCGAATATAATTCAGTTCATAAGACTGTATCTAAATCTCCCAATGACAAATTCCTAAATCGGAACTGTTGTTTTCATGGAACAAAACCTGGAGTGGTACAATCCTGAATACATCGAAAGTGAGGAACTCAAATAACTTTTGGATATGGAGAGGTTGAGGCTCCAAGGCTCCTGTACGCCCCAACCCTGCACGACCAAATAACAGAGAGTTCTAATTAGTATTTTGAGATCAGAATCCACATGCTGAGTATAAGTCTTTTTCTAAGTGAAAGTAACATAACCATAAAATAAGAGTAAGAGAGAGTACAAATAATTACTTAGCTTGGGCTTACAACAAGAATCGTTATGCCCTTGCATCCCAATGACACGTCAACTACGCTCCCGAGAGGGGTGGAGAGGCCAATGACCATCTAATGGGTACCCTCAAAGTCAAAAGGGGCCCACCATTAGTTTGAATACCCAACTTAAAAAGAAATACGAAGAAAAATTTACAGAAGCAGAGATTCATTATACAGATAGTCAAATGTTGTAAATGAGGAAACACAACATTACAAACCTGTATATCGGGGTATGGAATGAGATGAGTCCAATACTCTTGAGATTTAAAGAATCCCTAACTTAATAAAAAACTTAATTAAAAATTCCTTCCCTTGATACGACTTAACAGAAGGAAGCGGTTGGGTCCCAAACCTTGGACAAGGTGATCTTTCGCCAAAGTATCCTAGGCAGAAAACCAAACTTTCTCAGTGAAGAAATTGAGGTAGCTTATTCTTTATTAAAGATCTAGGTATTCACAGAGCCAAAGGAGGCATAAAAGCGAACTAATATAATACCCCACTGAATGATGGATTCTCTGAGGGATGCCAATAGGACCTTCAACCAGGTTCAAAATCCTAATGCAGACCCCCTACCTCAGCAGGGTTTGTGACCTCCCGGTCTTTGAATCGATCTTCTTTTGAGCCGAAATGGCTCTTCGGGCTCCTGCTGGAACCGTTTGAACGAATCCATAGGTCCTTTATGAAAACCCGCCTTGCGCAACTTAGCACCAGGCGCGAGCCTTACATATCCATGCGACCACAACCTAGGCTTAGCGCAAGCGCCTTTTGCAACTTGCGAGTTCGTGAGTCGAAGACCCTTGACTCCTCTTTCTCCAAACGTCTTTCACACATAACCACCGGCTAGGGCTAAGTGCTAGTACTATTCGCAACTCACGACTTCGCGAGTTGGAGCGTTGAGCCCTCGTGCTCCTCCTTTGCGAAATCCCGAAGCACGATAAGTCAACAATGGGTTGACTCCTTTAGCACTACTTGCAACGTGCGACCTCACGAGTTGGAGTGTTGAACCCTCGTGCTCCTCCTTTGTGAAACACAGAGACGTGAAAGGTCAACGATGGGTTAGATCCTTCCAAGGTGACGTGTGTCCACCACCTATCACCTGCTTCCACCTTTCTCTGGGCATTTTTTATTACGCCACCTGTCAACCACGCGGTCCCCACCTAACAGATGTGCCACGTGTTCGCATGAGCCCTCGACGCTCGACACTTCACGAATTCTGCAGTCGAAACGAAATTTTTTCAACCCTCGATACGCGATACCACGTGGAGGTTCTGATCCAAAAGTTCTCCTGTGGCTTGGATCCAACGGTCTGGATCGCCTTCCCTGCTCCTCGCAACTCAGGATTTCGTGAAACCAAGAATTTGGTCTCCCCTCCAAACGCACAAACCCTGAATTTGAGAAATGACCCAGATCTCTGCCACCTATCCTCCAAAATGGACGACCCTGATCTTTTCGGGACTTTGACGAATCCTCTTCCTTCTGTTGTTACGAGGTTTAAACCTCATGCACCTTTTCTGGATCCGACGGCTCAAGACAACTCGACACTTCGCCCTCGAAGTTTCTGCCATCCATTCTACCCTTCTGTGCGGCTTCTCAGGGATTAAACCCCTCACACCTTCTCCTAGATTCGACGACTATCGATCCTTGGTGCTAGATCTGATGGCTCAGATCCTTTTTCCTGTGCACCTCCCAAGGACTAAACCCCATGCACATATCCTTGATCCAGCGGCTCTCAGGCCACTGTGCTATATATCCGACGGATGGCGCGATTTCGCGATCTCGACGATCAAGGTGAAACTTCTTCACCCTTCGAAACCTCGATACACGATGTAGCGAGGCACCAAATCTAACGACTCTTCTTCCTCCTCGATCGAGGTTCCTCGATCGTTTCATTGTTTTGGGATTTCGGACTTCCCGTCTCATGCTCCATGTCTTTTGACTCCCCGATTCCTGAAATCCTGATGATTCCCTCTTGGACGCTCAATGGTCCAAATCTTCTTCTCTTAGTACCGATCCAACGATAGCTGTAGCTCCCTCCTGAGCTTGCACTTCTTCCTTTCCCTTGGAATATTTCTGACACTTGAAGGTCTCGGCCTTCGATGCTTCCCTTGCAAGCCTAGTTCCTTTGGGTCTCGTCTGCGTTATAGAAATGCTTCCCCTCCTGAGCTTTCAAACTTGAAACAGTTCACTCTGAGCGCACTCTTTGCGCTATTCCTTCTGAGCTTAATAAATTCAAACAAGTTTATATTCACACAGTCCTTGTTCTGCTGAGTTTTCGAATAACTCAATTCGAAGTATTTCTTGCAAACAAATGCTTCACACCCTGCTGGCATTCTTCTGCTCGATGCACACCTTGCAGAGTCTTTCTTCACAAAGTGTTCAGTAACTCTATAAGTGCCTTCCCCTTGACACTTCCCTTTTCTCTGAACTCATACAAGAGGTCCTTCTGTGCACTCCTTACCCCTCTGTTGATGAAGGTTCAACGTTATCCCCCTTGCGTTTTCCTGAGGTTACCTCACCTCTGTCAACGCACACTTTGCGGACTATGTGAACTCCTTGCACTCGGAAACTCCAAGACAAGAATAAATTGAAGCTTATGAAATAATTCACCAGTAATGCATTTGAAACACGAAATGCATCAAAACATGCAAACAACAAACACACAGTATGCAAGAAAAAATGCTTTTCTATTAATCTGTATGTCTATACAAGGTGTTTACAAAGGCTGGACTGTAACAAATCTTAGCTCTCTCTTGAGATCTCTCTACCTGAGATCTCTCCTCCTAACTCTCTACCCTGAGTCCTATTATTCACTAACTTCCTTCTTACAAAATGAGGCCTCCCATGAGCTTATCCTCAACCACCGTCTCTGAGTTATCGCTATCACAAAGCGGCTCCTTAGGATACATTACATAAATGGATGCCCAGTCCTGACTACTTCCTGGGCTTGCTACAGGCTACCATTTAAGGCAACCTCAACCACTTCCTGAACAGATGTGTGGTTGGCTCTTGAAATTTTGAATCTCAAAATTGAGAGGGTTGTGCCTCTCCCTTTCTCCATTAAATGTGTGT
Organism: Picea engelmannii; assembly: GCA_009831015.1. Taxonomy (NCBI): domain Eukaryota; kingdom Viridiplantae; phylum Streptophyta; class Pinopsida; order Pinales; family Pinaceae; genus Picea; species Picea engelmannii. The sequence continues at coordinate 67,188 of ML817725.1, read as the reverse complement.
TGGATGTGCTGGTTGGCTGGCACGTTGCTGACGTGGAGTGATGCTCCTGCATCATACTCTTCAGTTGGAAAAATCATTATCTCCTAATCATGAGCTCCTCTTCTCCAGTGTTGAACTCCACCTGGATCCCAAACTTTCCCTTTGAGCTGTCCATCTTCTCCTCTGCTTCATTGTTGTTGTTTCTACTGCTTTACTGCTCTTGTAGGCTCCCTTCTGCTCAGCTTCTCATTGCTGGAATTCTCTGCTATTGAACTCAACATCAACCTTCTGATTTCTTCAATTACCTCGTCCAGCTGCTCCAGTGGCTGGTTCTCTGTATGCAGTCTTCTCGACAGCATTTTTATCTTCTCAATGGGTAGACCTGCTCGATATCCCCTTCTATCTTTATCACTCTTTGTGACGCTGAGTGGCCACTCTGCTACAGACTCCAAATCTACAGTCTCTTCACTGAACTACTGCTCAGTTTCTTCCTGTGGCAGTTTTGCTGCTGCCATTTCTCTTGCTGGCATGCTTCCAGCTTCTCCCCAGGTTGGTATGCTCCTCCATATGCTTCCAACTTATCCTGTTGGATGTGCTTACCTCTTTCCAAGGCTTCTAATTCCTTATGCATCTCAACAAAGCTTATGTTGTCTGCTCCCTTTTCTGTTGCAGTCTCCAGTGCTGCAGTCATTTCCTATTCAGCTTCCTGGCTTAAAATTTTGAGCAATTCTGTCGAATGCTCCCCTTCTGCAATCTGCATGACTGTCTCCTCTTGGAAACCATATACTGGCTCTGGATTATTCAACCAATCCTCCAGCATCTCTAACTCCAACCCTCATGGAGTGAGCATCTTATGTGCATGCTCCTCTTCTGTTGGGGAAAACATTAGTGTCTGCTCCTCCTCTCCCTCTATGAAAATCACTGTTGGTTTTCCTTCTATTGTTGCTTTTGCAACACATACTCTAGCCTCAAATGGGCTACTTGGTAGGAATACTTCAATTCCCCCAATGATCAGAATGTATTTCTGATCTTCCTTCGTCAGCACTCCTTGTTGATCCGAACTCTCCTCTGAGTTCATGAGACTTTCACATAACCTCATCTTTTCCCCCTTGCCCACTTGGCATCCTGGGAATTTTCTACTGCCCACCTGGCGGTGTAAGAGACTGACTGGTCCCATCTCATTGCCCACCTGGCAATCTGAACTTTCACCACTGCCCTTTTGGCAGTATACGAGAACTTCTGCTAATCTCTTCCCATTGCCCACCTGGAAACTTGAAAGTTCACTTCTGCCCACTTGGCAGTTTATGAGTTCAATCGATCCCATATCCATCAACACTCCTTGCTGACCCGAACTCATCCCTGAGTTCATGAGACTTTCAGATAGTCTCATCTCCTCTCCCTTGCCCACTTGGAAATATGGGATTTCTGCCCTGCCCACTTGGCAGTTTACGAGATCTTCAACTAATCTCATACCATTGCCCTCCTGGCAATATGAATTTTCACTGCTGTCCTCTCGATAGTTTATGAGATCCTCCAATGATATCATTTCATTTCCCACCCGGCGATTGGAAAATTCATCTTTTCCCTCCTGGCAGTTTATGATACCTGAAACTGATCTCTCTTCCTCATCACTAAGGGCTTCTCCAACTTCTGGCTCACAGATGCAAACCAACTCTGTGTCACTGAGGCTTTCAGCATACCTCAGCCATATTTTCAACAGTCTTTGTTGTCTTTTGGCCAACAACTCCTTGACTGGCCACTTCACCTTCTTTTTCATGGGCCATTCATACACCCATCGTGTTCTTGCTCTCTGTTGCATTCGAAATGCAATCTCCTCCATCCTCCCTCTTATCTTGGCGAGTTCTTTATCCATCTCAACCTTGCTCTTCATATGTTGGCAGTCCTCTCTTTGACCATGCTTATGGCCTTCAGTAGCCATCTTCTTCCCTTTGAATCTTCTGCTGTTGTTACTCTGCAACTGAGAGAATTTCCATCATTTCCTATAGTCCACCTGACTGTCTATTTGTTGTTGCGTCCTGCAACAATCTCTTCAATCCTCTTCATCTGAAATATATAGACGAAGTCCCGCTCTGATACCATGTGATGCAGACCCTCTACCTCAACAGGGTTCTGCGACCTCCCGGTCTCTGGATCGATCTTCTTCTGAGCTGAAATGCCTCTTCGGGCTCCTGCTGGAACCCTTTGAATGAATCCACAAGTCCTTTATGAAAACCTTCCCTGCGTAACTTAGCACCAGGCGCGAGCCTTACATCTCCATGTGACCACAACCTGGCCTTAGCGCAAGCGCCTTTCGCAACTCGCGAGTTCGTGAGTCGAAGAACCTTGACTCCTCTTTCTCCAAACACCAATACCCGAGACGCGATACGGGTATGGCTCCTCCTTGTTAGTGCCTTTCACACATAACCATCAGCTAGGGCTAAGTGCTAGCACTAATCGCAACTCGCGACTTCGTGAGTTGGAGTGTTGAGCCCTTGTGCTCCTCCTTTGCAAAATCCCGAAGCATGATAAGTCAACAATGGTTTGACTCCTTTAGCATTACTCACAACTCGCGACCTCACGAGTTGGAGTTTTGAACCCTCGTGCTCCTCCTTTTTGAAACTCCAAGATGCGAAAGGTCAACGATGGGTTGGGTCTTTCCAAGGTGATGTGTGTCCACCACCTGTCACCCGTTTCCACCTTTCTCTGGGAATTTGTTGTTACGCCACCTGTCAACTACGCGGTTCCCACCTAACGGATGTTCCATGTGTTCTCACAAGCCCTCGGTGCTCGGCACTTCTCAACTTCTGCAGTCGAAAAGAAATTCTTTCAACCCTTGAACCCCTGATATGCGATACCACGCAGAGGTTCTGATCCAACGGTTCTCCCGTGGCTTGGATCCAATGGTCTAGATCTCCTTCCCTACTCCTCGCAACTCGAGACTTCGTGAAACCAAGAATTTGGTCTACCCTCCAAACTCACGAACCCCGAATTCGCGAAATGACCCAAATCTTCGTCACTTGTCCTCCAAAATGGATGGGCCTGATCTTTTCGGGACTTTGACGAATCCTCTTCCTTCTGCTGTTACGAGGTTTAAACATCGCACACCTTTTTTGGATCCGATGACTCACGGAAACTCGACACTTCACCCTCAAAGTTTCTGTCGTCCGTTCTATTGGACACACCTACCACACTTAGAGGGGGGGTGAATGAGTGTGGGGATCTTTTTCCCAAAACTTCCCTCTTGCACAAAAACTCATCAATTAGCATTCAACATTTATTCATTACCCATTGCTGTCATTTATAACCAGTTAGATGTGAGCACATATCAACAACATATATCAACAATATATCATCAACAAGTCATCACCACAATGAACACAAAGAACACAAGATGTATGTACAATTTTCTGTTTATTACGAACTTCAATCCTTGGGGTTTATCAGCAACAATTGAATAGAGTACAACTCTACAAGAGCACCATATCTATATGCAAGACTCAGCTTACATTCTCAGCACCAACTGAGATGAGGCAACAATACTCAATAGATATCAATCTGTCAACAGGTACGCGACTTGTTAGTAGTGCAACCCGCGTGTGCACGCGCCCTGGCTCACTATAGCCCACGTGTAAACGCAACCAATGTATAATGCAACAAGCGCGTGCTTCTAAGAAACTAGGGTTTTTCTTTTCTTCACTTGCTCAGATCCTCTGCAACCTGCAATCACTTTCTCTTCTGCCTTCCACTATCCAAACTGACCCATAGCCAGTCACAACACATCCAAGCTCTCCAATAGCTTGATCATGCTCCACAACAAATCAATATGAATGCTATCTCAATCATGTATAAATAACTAGTATACCATAGCAATCATGTCACTTCTGAATCACAAGAGTGTTTCTCACTCTATCAACCAAATCAACCAAACTGAGCCACATCATAGAAGCCATACCAGGAATGCCCTAATCATTCACAATACAATAAACAATAGTATCCATCAAGACAATAATGTAACCATACGAGTGTCTCAGTGATAGATCCGAGGCCATAGAATGCAGATCTGGAACCTGCCTCATCATCCAAGAGCTTGGCACCAGCTCAAACAAAAATCTCCATGATTTTATCCACTCCACACTCCCTGTACACAGTCAGCCCGCGTGTACACTCACCCTATAGACAACCAGCTCGCGTGTGCACACACCCTATACACAGACAACCCGCGTGGACATCAGAAAATAAGGTTTTCTGTGAATCCGAGACTTTTGCCGTCAAGATTTCCACATTGCCGAAACTTTGATGCGTCCATGAGATCCTCCTCTCACTCTCTTCTTCAGAATAGATCTTCAATCATGCTCAAGAGATCCACACCAATAGGATGCTCTCACAAGAAGCTCTCCATCAATACTCCACAAGATATTCACAAGAAGCTCTCCATTGATCCACAAAAGGATTCTTACAAAATGTACATTTTACAAGAGATCATAGCTTCTTATTTATACTTTCATCTTCTAGGTCACTTAACCCATTTTTAGGTTACTTAACCCATTTCTAGGTCACTTAACCTATTTTCCTTATTTTAGGGTTAACTACTTTCCATGAATAGAAAGTTCTCCAATACTTTATCATTTAAATATTCCTTCTTGATTTTGTCACTTTACTTTATCATTTAAATAATCCATCTTGATTTTGTCACTTTACTTTATCATTTAAATAATGATTTCTTCTTTTTCAAGCACTTTTACTTCTTTGACCTTGGGGGCTTTGAGCCTTCATATGGGGGTCCTCCAACTTCATAAGGCCATAACTCTCAAACCGTGAGGAGTTATGTGACATTCCACATACCACCAGAAATGGTATGACAAGTACTATCCATCTAGGATAGTTTCACCAACAACTTCATTGATCTTCATCTCATTAATCCACATGCAATCATGGGTCCTCCAACCGTTCTTCTAGGATAACTCAATCCGTAAAGCGTCTTCCCATGAGGGATTTCACCATAAGGGGACCACTTTGGAGTTCATCCATTTCTGCACCTTATCAACCATGATAAGACAATAATGATTCATCTTTATCAATTAGTTTCCACTTGGACATATATCATTCTCATCAAGGACATCATATCAATCAATGACATCAATCAAACCAAACCATTTACATCAATGACATATGATCCAACAATATCCCAAATAATCAAACCATTGGAATCAATGACAACATGATCCAACACGTTCTACTCTTCTGTGCGGCTTCCCAGGGATTAAACGCCTCGCACCTTCTCCCAGATCCGACGGCTATCGGTCCTTGGTGCTAGATCCGACGGCTCAGATCCTTTTTCCTGTGCACCTCCCAGGGACTAAACCCCGTGCACGTATCCTTGATCCAACGACTCTCAGGCCACTGCGCTCTAGATCCGACGGCTGGTGCGATTTCGCTATCTCGATGATCAAGGTGCAACTTCTTCACCCTTCAAAACCCCGATACATGATGTAGCGAGGCACCAAATCTAACGACTCTCCTTCCTCCTCGATCGAGGGTCCTTGATCGTTTCGTTGTTTCGGGATTCGAGACTTCTCGTCTAATGCTCCATGTCTTTTGACTCCCCGATTCTTGAAATCCCGATGATTCCCTCTTGGACACTCAACGATACAGATTGTTAATTTTTCAAAACCCCAACCCAGTTTCATTCGCACTGATTTTTCAGCCAAATTTAAATGCCAAACTCAGTTTCAGCACTGTTTCAGCATATGTTACAACCCTGTGTTTCAGCATATACTCACAGTGGTGTTTCAACATATGACTCAGCACTGTGTTTCAGCATATGTTACAGCACTGTGTTTTAGCATATGTTACAACACTGTGTTTCAGCATATACTCACAGCGGTGTTTCATCATATGACTCAACACTGTGTTTCAGAATATGTTACAGCACTGTGTTTCAACATATGTTACAGCACTGTGTTTCAGCATATACTCACAACGGTGTTTCAACATATGAATAGCACTGTGTTTCAACATATAAAAAACTTAACAGAAAATAAATTTCAGAACTGAAACATGAGGATTCTAAACATCGTTTTCAACGCAGAAATAAAATATTAGCAATATGAAAAAATCAGAAAATATAGACACAAAGATATTCGGTCTAACTTCGACCCTGGAAAAACCCACAAGGGGAAAACCAGTGAGAGAGGGCTTTGTATTATTTATGAGCTTCTGAGAAATTCTTTTACAGCATACTCATCTTCAGATATTTACACAAACTTATCTGGACATTCCTGTAGCTTTGCTCCTCAATTTCTGAACCAGAAATTCGTACAACTGTAGGGCAATTAATCCTGTACGGACTGTCACAAAATTTGTGCCAAAAATCTGCTAAGACTCAATTTCTGTGCCACTAAATGCTATTCGGCAGCCTTGGAATGCATGCCAATACTCCCAGAAATTGCAGCTGCTGTCTCTTTTCTTCATCTCGACCTCTCTCTTGCTCGCTCTTGTTCTCTCAACAAGAATTCTTGAAATCCTCTTGTTCTCTCAACAAGAATGCTTCAACTTCTCTTGCTCTTGGCATCTCACCAAAAGCCTCTTGGTATCTCACCAAGATTTCTCCAACTACCCAAGAATGGGTGCACCCTCTTGTCTTAGTCAACCTCATGAGGGAAGGTGAGGAGTCTTCTAATCTAACAGCTGAGATTAGATTAGATGGGTGGCTGAGATTTGGTGTCTTTTCACTCACCCTCACTTTAATCATAAAGTCACCTTTTAATTTGCATCTCACAAATTAATTTGACTAGGACCCACATTCGACAATTTCTCCCCCTTAGGCACCTAGGGAAGAGAAACACTTGCCTTGGTACTTTATTTTAATTTAAAAATTTAACACAGATCTTCTCCTCTCAGTACCGATCCAACGAAAACTGTAGCTCCCTCCTGAGCTTGTGCTTCTTCCTTTCCCTTGGAAGATTTCCGACACTTGAAGGTCTCGGCCTTCGATGCTTCTCTTGTGAGCTCGGTTCCATTGGGTCTCGTCTCCGTTATAGAAACACTTCCCCTCCCGAGATTTTGAACTTGAAATAGTTCACTCTGAGCACACTCCTTGTGTTATTCCTTATGAGCTTAAGAACTTTAGAGAAGTTCTTATTCACACACTCCTGGTGTTGCTGAGTTTTTGAATAACTCAATTCGAAGTATTTCTTGCAAATAAATGCTTCGCGCCCTCCTGGCGTTCTTCTGCTCGATGCACACCTTGCAGAGTCTTTCTTCACAGAGTGTTCAGTAACTCTGTAAGTGACTTCTCCTTGACACTTCCCTTTTCTCTGAACTCAGACAAGAGTTCCTTCTGTGCACTCCTTGCCCCTCTGTTGATGAAGGTTCAACGTTATCCCCCTTGAGTTTTCCTGAGGTTACCTCACCTCTGTCAACACACACTTTGCGAACTATGTGCACTCCTTGCACTTGGAAATTCCAAGACGAGAAGAAATTGAAGCTTATGAAATACTTCACCAGTTATGCATTTGAAACATGAAATGCATAAAAACATGCAAAAAAAAAAGACACAGTATGCAGGAAAAACTGCTTTTCTATTAATCTGTATGTCTATACAAGGTGTTTACAAAGGCTGGACTGTAACAAGTATCATATCTCTCTCGAGATCTCTGTACCTGAGATCTCTCCTCCTAACTCTCTAACTTACTTCTTACAAAATGAGGGCTCCCATGAGCTTATCCTCAACCACCGTCTCTGAGCTATCGCTATCACAAAGCGACTCCTACGGCTACATTACATAAATGGATGCCCAGTCCTGACTACGTCCCGGGGTTGCTGCAGGATACCATTTAAGGAAACCTCAACCACTTCCTGAACAGATGCATGGTCGGCTCTTGAAATTTTGAATTTCAAAATTGAGAGGGATGCGCATCTCCCTTTCTCCATTAAATGTGTGTTGGATGTGTTGGCTGGATGGCACACTACTGACGTGCAGTGATGCTCCTGCATCAAATCCGTAGGCTGGAAGAACCAAGGGAAAGTAACTTTGATTAGGATAAGTGCCATAGATGAAAATAAACTTTATCGGGTGGTTCACCCTTACCAGAGAATAACCCCAAAGTAAACAGGAGAGGATATACTAAACAAAATGAATGGCTAGTTAACCGAGAATTTTATTACACACAGTCCATCCTTGCAAGAAAAATGAGGTTTAAAATTATCACAGGGGATCTTACCTCCTAAGGAGAAACATGTCGAAATCCGCCACTAATCGAATCAACCTGACTCCACCAGAAATATGAACTCTGCATCAACAAAACTGGAGCGAGGTGTCACGGTGAGTATTCTAATGGAAATGTGTTAATACATAGATGAAAAGACAGTGAGTAGTAGACCTGGGAAGCCAAGTAAATGGAATTCACGACATTAATGCCAAGAAGGTAGCCAACCATGTGATGAAGAGGACGTGGCAACCATTAGACGAGACTCCATTAATCCAGTGTTGGGCCCGAGGGGAAAATGACAGTTCCACTTCATATCTTTTCACAAGAATTCTTCCATACCCTGACAGTCGTGTATTGGTCATTCAAAAACCCTAATGAAAAACATTTTCATAACGATAAAATCAGCCAGTTAGGTCACCACTCTCATCCCCAATCCACCAAAGATGGGTACCAGTGTTAGTTCTGGACTAGTCTAAGGTGTAGAACTAACCAGACGTTAACCGTCAGTTCAGTCGCCACGATCACATGGTAGATGGATAGAATCGGCTTTCCTTATGGCAAGGGAAAATTTTGTTCTTATTAATAAAACGATGGGACAGAGTCTATTAATGATGGCCTTCATCAATATGTCAATAGCATGCACAAGACAATAGTTTTACCTTAGTGTTTACCTCATAACGTATTTTTCCTTAAGTGCAGTAGCATCGAACTTGTATAATGTAGTTTTATTAATTCGAATGAATTTGTTTCTATGATGGGTAACCAAGCTATACATATATATATTGACATTCACATGGGTGACAAACCACCACCCTTAAATTTAAACGGAGTTACAATTCCTTTCACTTGTTGGAGTCATAGTATGCATGGAATGCATGAAGGTTAAGTAAGGATAATTCATAGTATAAAGTCTCTTAGGAAGGAAGAAAATTTAATAATGGTGAAAGAAAGAAACATAAGTCTTTTTTTGGTTAAGAAATTGGGGTACATTACAAGTTCAATGGGAGTTAACTTACTAGTTTTATTTTAGACTTTATATTTTAGATCATCACTATTATGTTATTATGCATGCATGCATGCCTGCTATTATGGAATGTTATGTCCTATATATGAGTGTAGTCCACTCATTCATTGCATCATATTGATCTTGTTGATCATCATCTATGTATCAATCACCATCTCATTGGAGTAGTGTGAATATATTTTCTCATTCTTCCATATTGAATCTCTCTTCCTTTCTTGATAAGATTTCTTTGTACTTGATTTAGCTAGATCTCCTGTGCAGGTTTGAAAAATTTATGGTCATATCTTTTGGCAGTGATATTTCCCAAAATATTAACTTTTTGAGGAAACGACTTATCTGATAAATAAATTGACCCATTATGCAAGTGGATTTTCAGCCGTTTGGCGAAATTCTTCACCGTTTGCTCGGAAAGGAAGCTGGAAGATCACCTCCTGAAACTGATATGAATTTGTGGTCATATATTTCTATAGTGATTTCTCCCAAAATATTAACTTTTTTACGAATCTACTTGCGTGAGAAGTAAATCGTCCCATTCTACAAGTGGATTTTCAACCTTTTGGAGAGATTCCTCACCATTTGCTCAGAAAGTAAGTCAGAATATCGTTTCCTCGAACTGAAACAAATTTTCACTTAAAGTGTCCTTTCTACGGTGATTTCTTAGTTTTTCACTTGCAGATTGAGAGTGAATTTTTAGGTGTTCTCAGAAACATTGCGAGAGATGGATAGGAAATTTATTATACAGTCAAACTTGGTGGTAATCCTCACACGATACAATTATCTTGATTGGAAGCCCAAGGAATAATTCTAACTCAGAAGGAAAGGACTGTTCAACTTGACGACGGAGACATAAACATAACCTACATCAGTGATGCAGGCTCCCTACCTTTGTCTCGACAAGGTCTGTTGAACTCCCATTCTAAGGATCGATCTTCAATATTCTCGAGCCGAAATGATTCTTCGGGCTCCTGCTAGAACCCTTTGAACAAATCCATATGTCCTTTGATGGAACTCTGCCTGCATGACTAAGCACCAAGCGCGAGCCTCTATTCCATGCAACCATGGACCGTGACCGTGCGCCTACACAAAAAGTGTTTTGGATTTCGCGTATTGGGACTTCGACATATGAGCCACCCTTGACTCTCCAACTCCTGGTAGTCGATTCCCGATGAGGGATGAGCACTAGGTTAGCCCCTCTCGCATCCTTTCTTCACATGACCACCACCTGTGATCACTGACTAAGTCCAAAAGGCGCTCATCGCGTTTCACGTATCGGCGATGTGAAGAAATCGATTCCTTGTTCTTCAAATAACTCTGTTCCTTCCCTTGAAAGGGTATAACTTCCCTCCTGGCAACTTCTGGCTCAAGCACACCTTGTTAATATTACATAGTATTCAACAACTCTATGAGTGTCTTCCCTGACACTTCCCTTATCTCTGAACTCGAAATAGAGTTCTTCCTTTGAACTCTTTGCATACGCTCGATGCTCACCTGGAAGAGCTTCACAAAACATTAAGTAGTTATGTCTCTCTGTGCCTCCCCTGCACATTCTTCTCTCCAGAGTATTCAATAACTCTGAGGCTCCTCTTGAATTTGTGATCACTCTCGTGTGCCCTCCTGGCATGTTCTTTTCTGATTCCATAGGGTTCAGATGTGCACTCCTTGCGCTGGCTACAGAACCTCTAATGTTTTGTTGTGCACTCCTTGCACAGCCTAAAGAACCCAGACTGATATTTCACAACTCAATCAAAGATAGAGAAATCTATCTTTCTACTGCAAATGAAATCTATCATACATCTACAACATTCAATTCATGCACACGTAAACATATGAACAACAATATGCCAGAAAAACTGCTCTTTTTTCATTAACATGAATGTTTGATTACAATATGTACAAAGCTCCGACTACTATAGAGTCTCATCCTTATTCTCTCTAATCTATCTATTTGCCTCTCGCAGAACTCTTTCCTATCCCCTTGATACTAATTACAAAAGAGGGCTCTCTTGATCTTATCCTCATCCACCGCCCTAGTGCCATCACTGTCATCAATTTGGACACTCTACCTTCTACATCTTCATTAAAGTTTACCTAGGTATGAGTATGACCTGGGCCTGCTACAAGCAACCCATTTAAGGCGATTTTGCCCCTAATTGTACAAAGGCATGGCTCGACATTAAAATCCTTACAAACATTTAATTCGATTTCAAATTTTGAAAACGAGAGGGTCACGCCTCTCTCCTCCATGAATGTGTGTTGAATGCGCTGGTTGGATGGCGCTTTCACAGAGTTTGAGTGATTCTCCTACATCAAACTCCCCTGCTGCAAAAAATTCATGAGCTCTTACTCATGAGATCCCTAGTCATGCAGTTGAAATCCACCTGGATCCAAACTCTCTTTTGGAGCTGTCCATCTTCTCCACCGCTTCGCTGTTGCTGCTGCTTCTTTTTCTTCTTCCCTGATACTATGGTAGGTTTTCCTCTGATCAACTTCCCTTTGCTAACTTCTTCTTGCACTGACCTAAACATCAACCTTTTGATATTCTCAATCACCTCTTCCAGCTATTCAACTTGTTGGCTCTCCTTATGAAGTCTTCTCGACTGCATTTCCTCCTTGTCGATGGGTAAATCAATTTGATCCCCCTTACAATTTTCTCCCCTCATGGCATTGAGTTGCCACTCTGCTACCGACTTCAATTCTATAGTCTCCTCATCAAGCTGCTTCTCGGATTCTTCCTGTGATAGCTTTGCTGCTATGAGTTCTCCTGCTGACATATTTTCAACTTCTTCCAGTTGTTCCCCTGGCTGGTATGCTTCCTCACCTTCTTCCAACTTGGCTCGTTGGATGTGAAAACTTTGCACCATCACCCTTCTCTCTAGGGCTTCTAATTCTTCACATAGATCAACAAAATCTATGCTTCCTGCTTCCTCTCCTTCTGCAAGCTCCAATGCTACAGTCATTTATGTTCCATCTTTTTGGCTGAAAAGTTTGGGCCATTCTGTTGAATTCTCTTCTTCTTCTCCTTGGGAAACTTCTAATATCTTCTCCTTCATCATGACAGTGACCACTGACTGTCCTTATTTTGTTGTTGCATTTTCATCATGTGCACTGGCCTTCACTTGGTTGTCTGGTAGGATTACCCGAATTCCCCCAATCATCAGAATGCATTTCTGATTCTCCTCCTAGATGATGAAAGTTTTTAACTTGTCATCATATTCATTCATATGGTCTGAAAAACCACATGAATCTTCACCTATCATCACTCCTTGCTGATATGAACCCACTTCTGATCTCTTGAGACTTTCAGACAGTCTCACTTCGTTCCCCCTTCCCACCTGGCAATTTGGGATTTCTCTGCTACCCATCTGGAAGTCTATGAGATCTTAACCTCATCTCTTTCCATTGCCCACCTGGAAACTTGAAAGTTCATCTCCACCCACTTGGAAGATTTTGATATCTCTTCTTGATCTCTCTTCCTCATCATGATCACTGAGACTCTTCCCAACTTCCAGTTCACAAATGTGAATCAGTTCCTTCTCTCGTTCATTGAGGTCTTCAGCATGCCTCAACCATCCTCTTATCAACCTTCATTGTTCTCTAGCCAAGAATATCTGAACGGGCCATTTTTTTTTCTTCTTCATGGGCCACTAATATACCCAATGCAACTTTTCATCCTGTTGCATTTTAAATGTAAGCTTCTCCATTATTTCCCTTATCTCACTAAGCTCTTTGTCCATCTCAACTTTTCCTTTCTGCTAGCGGTCTTCTCTTCGACAACGCCCATGGCCTTAAGTAGCCATATCTACCTTTCATCTTCCCTCTTGGAAAACTTATGGATCACTCTATGCCTAAGAGCATCCCCATGTCCTCTTATGCTCACCTGGCTGGAAAAAAAAAAAAAATCTGCTACTGCGTCCATGCAACAACCCTCCTCACAGAATGTCGATATTTTGCCTTCCTTCACCTGCTGTATACAGGAAAATTCTTGTTCTTGATACCACCTGATGATATCAAGTCATCACCTTAATTTCCTTCTTCTGTATGTTGTTCGTAAGTAAGGATCGACCTTCTAATTCCCTCCGTTTCCTAGAGAACCCAAATATGTGCTCTCATACCACTTGATGCAGACTCGCTACCTCTGCCTCAACAGGGTCCGCTGACCTCCCGATCTAAGGATCGATATTCAATCTTCTCGAGTCGAAATGTATCTTTGGGATCCTGCTAGAACCCTTTGAACGAATCCACGGGTCCTTTGATGGATCTCTTCTTGCGTGACTAATCCCCAAGCGCGAGCCTCTATTCCACGCGACCACGGACCATGACCACGCGCTTACACAAAAAGTGTTTTGGATTTCGCGTGTTGGGACTTTGAAATATGAGCCACCCTTGACTCTCCAACTCACGATAGACGATTCCCGACGAGGGATGAGAACTGGGTTAGCCCCCCTCGTGTCCTTTCCTCACGTGACCACCACCTCTGATCACTAACTGAGTCCAAAAGGCGCTTATCGCGTATCGACAATGTGAAGAAATTGATTCCTTGTTCTTCAAACTCCCGAATCCCAAACTCTGAAACAGACTGATGTTCCTTAGTTCCCCCTTTGGCCTCCGTATATATGACCCTTACCTATGACCCGAGGATACTCCTCCGATATTTCCTTCACCCATATCAACGGTGAATATTCTCTTGTGATCTGACGGTTTAGATCTTATCGCGAGTCTGGACCTCGCGAGTCCTCGAATCTACTCCTTGACTTTCTTCAGTAGCGAGTCAACAAAATGATGAACTCACACCATGCATCCCTCCAAAATGGACGGTTTTGATGACGTCAGAATGATCAATGGTTGTGATCTACTCCCCCTTTGATTCTTTGTCTCTGCGAGTTAGTGAAATCATAACCTTTCGCCATGTGTCCTCCTTGATGGACGACTACGATGATGTCGACTCTTCCCCTTTCAAACCTCTGACTTATGTGGACCTCTGCCATGCGTCCTCTGAAAATGGACGGTTTCGATGATGTTGGCTCAATCGATGGCCTAGATTCAATCCAACTTTCACGTATCGGGGATTTGGAAACCAAGGCAGAACCTTGTCCTCCAAAATCGTGATCTCCGATCTCCCAAAATGAACCAATGGTTCAAGTCTCTCCTGGATCGACGACTTCTGCTCCTCTCGATATTTGAGAGTCGGACGGATCTCAGCCATATCCTCCTCACAACTCTATCTGATCTGACAGCTCCCGGTAAATCGACACTTCTCCCTCAATTTTTTCTGTCTTCCATTTAGCTCCTGTCAAATATTCTGGTGTTTGGTTCCATGAACACCCCGGATCTGCTACCACCTGTCCTCCTGACGATGGATAGTTCCGATCGTTTCAGAACTTCTTCCATGCAACTTCTCCCAGATCCAATGACTATTGGTCCTTGCGCTAGATCTGATGGTTCAGATATGACGTCCCTCCTGTGTGCTCTTCTCACTTGTCTCGACGTGGATTCAACGATCCATATTTCCTCCTCTGCTCGATCTAACAGAAAATGTGCTCCTCCTCTTGAGCTAGGAATTTCTTCTACTGACTTAGAAGATTTTCAATGTCTCTAATGTCTCGGCCTTCAATTTTTCTCCTCCGAACCTGACTCCTTTGGGTCTAGCTGCACTTTCTCTCTCGAGCTTATGGACTTAGGGTAAGTCCTCTCTATGCACACTTCTTGCGGTATCCCTTCTGAGCTCGATCTTCTTGAATATTTCTATCTCCCACGCACACCTTGCGTTCCTGGGATTTCTTCAAACTCAGATACAAAGTATTTCTTGAAAATAAATGTTTCTTTCCCTCCTGGCATTCTTCTTCTACATGCACTCCTTGCAGGGATTTTCCTTACAGAGTACTCAACAACTCTGTTCCTTCCCTTGAAAGGGTATAAGTGACTTCCTGGCAACTTCTCTCTCAAGCACACCTTGCTGAGATTACATAGTATTTAAAAACTCTGTGAGTGTCTTCCCCGACACTTCCCTTATCTCTGAAATCGAAATAGAGTTCTTCCTGTGAAATATTTTCACACGCTCGATGCTCACTTGGAAAAGCTTCACAGAACCTTCAGTAGTTATGTCTCTCTGTGCCTCCCCTGCACATTTTTCACTCCAGAGTATTCAGTAACTCTGAGGCTCCTCTTGAATTTGTGATCACTCTGGTGTGCCCTCCTGGCACGTTATTTTATGACTCTACAGAGTTCATATGCGCACTCTTTATGCTGGCTACAAAACCTTCGATGTTCTATTGTTCACTCCTTGCACAGCCTGAAGAACCCATACTAATATTTCACAACTCAATCAAAGATAGAGAAATATATCTTCCTACTTTAAATGAAATCTATCATACATATACAACATTCAGTTCATGCACACGTAAACATATGAATAACAATATGCCGAAAAAACTGCTCTTTTTTCATTAACATGAATGTTTCATTACAATGTGTACAAAGCTCCGACTACTACAGAGTCTCAACCTTCTTCTCTCTAATCTATCTATATGCCTCTCGCATAACTCTTTCCTATCCCCTTGATACTAATTACAAAAGAGAGCTCTCTTGAGCTTATCCTCATCCATCGCCCTAGTGCCATCACTGTCATTCGTTTGGACACTCTACATTCTATGACTTCATTAAAGTTTAACCAGGTCTGTGTATGACCTGGGCCTGCTACAAGAAACCCATTTAAGGCGATTTTACCCCTACATGTACAAAGGCATGGCTCGGCATTAAAATCCTTACAAACATTTAATTAGATTTCAAATTTTGAAAACGAGAGGGTCACACCTCTCTCCTCCATGAATGTGTGCTAAATGTGCTGGTTGGATGGCACGTTCACTGAGTTGGAGCGATGCTCCTGCATCAATCAACAATTGAGAAGATTAGATGTGCGAACCGAAAGGATGAAGCCACAATAATTCTTCTTGAATTTATTTCAACTGATCCATGGTTTCATGTTGTCACATGCAAGACTCCAAACAAGATCTGGACCACCTTGGAAAGTCTATTTGGAAAGCAGGATCAGATGAGAATTCATATGATTGAGGTAGAGTTGAATACTTTGGATCCTAAAATTTTTGATAATATATAAGATTTATTTACAAAGTTTAAATCTTTGATATTGATTTTAACAACTTGTGGTATTGAAAGTTTAAACAAGTGGACCAACTTATTCTAACAATCTTGGCCAAGCTAGGACCATAATATGTTGTCTATGTTTCCACTTTCCATTCATGAAGGTATCTCATGGGAACAAATTGGAAGATTCTTACCATGGATCAATTCATTGATTCTCTCACACATGATCAGGTAAAACTCATTCATATGGGACTAATCAATTATCCCAAAGAACATGCACTCACCATGCATGGTGGAAAAGGATCATCCAAACAAATCAAGAAGGAGAAAATGAATGAGAAAGAGGGATATTCCAAACCCTTTAACGATTCTTGAGGTTCCAAAGACTCTTTAGATTCCAAGAAGAAGAAGAAGGGAAATCAATGCACTTACTTCAATAAACCGAATCATGAAGAATCCACATGCATGAACAAACATATTGATCTTATGGCACAGACACTTCAAAAAAACAACCTTGGAAACTACATTCCAGAGGGAGTCAAGAAGCATAAAGAAGAAGATCCTCCTCCTAAGAAAGGTAATCATCATGCTCTTGTTGAAATTAATTCCTCATCTGATTCATGGATTATAGATTCTGGTGCATCCCATCATATGGCAGTGAAAGAGGAAGTTTTCTCTTCTTTGAGTCCATGCTCAAGACCCCCTATTCTCATGGGGGATGATACTCCAGTAGCAGTAGTAGGAGAGTGAAGAGTGGAACTCCATAATCATAGTTTTGAGAATGTTTTACATGTTCCAAAGCTTTCTATGAATCTATTCTCAATTTATCATATCACTCACAAAGGTAAAAAGGTTGAATTTACATTAGATTTAGTTTTTGTACTTGACATGAATGACAATTCCATCATTGCAATTGGTGAGGTGGATCATAAGTCAAGGTTGTATAAATTCACTAAGTTTTCTGACGACGACTCCTCTTTTCTACTTACACATAAGGAGAGTACATTGCATGCACCTCTAGTGCAACATGCATATACTATTGCGCTTCCATCGGTTTTAGACATCAGAGATGATTCCATACACTCAGATTCTGTACATGGAAATAAGAAAGTAGTATAGCCAGATAAGAATCCATTGTCAAAGCTTCAACAGATTCCCAAGTGGGCATAGTCCACACTTCATGCAACAAGAAACCTTGCAGGGAATCCATTGGATTTGAGGAGGACTCGATCTTAGGATGAGGAGCCCTCTCATGTACTTTCATATTCTGAACCTATGATTCCCATGCATTTCTATATGGTTCAATCTTCTGATCTACTTCTCTACCATGAGGTTGTGGGAATTCCATTATGGAAAGCATCCATGTAGAAGGAGTATGACTCACTCCTAAATAATCAAACTTGGAATACGGCTCCACATCCACCAGAAAGGAATATTTTCAGGTGTAGATGGGTCCACAGGATCAAGAGGTACAAGGCTAGATAGGTTTCCAAAGGACTTCAATGAGAAGAAGTTTCAGACTTTGCGGCATCATCTTGCAGTGAAGAATAAAGTTTCCTAGAAGCAACATTTTCTTCCTTTGATGCATTGTCTTTTCAGGGAGGGTTTTATTCCCATGTGGTTTTCCCTCTTTCCTCATTTTTATTGAGAGTTCATTTGTTGCATTGTACATGAGTACCTAATATGGCCTAGTAGCTAAGACTCATTTTTTACTCCATAGTGATGTTCAAAGGGGGTGTTGGAGAAATTTCTATTTTCGACACACTAGTTCAGTGGGAGTTAACTGACTAGTTCTATTTTAGATCATTACTATTGGGTAAAATCATGAAGTTGGGTAACACTTTTGTAAGAATCAGGTCTCCAAAATTCCTAGTGGCATTTTTTCGACTGAAAATTTGCATGTCAAATTGAACAACGTCCTGACAATGCCCTCAAAATTCGTGTACAATATTTTTTGGATGAGTTTTTTTCCTGCGGTAAGCATATTTCGGCCGAAAGAATTTTTGGCCGAAAGGTTTATTTTTAATGGATTCCATTAAGAACTAGGTTTCAACCGAAAGAATATTTCGGCCGGAAACCTGAAAATGGGATTGTTTGCAGGAAACTGCAAATTATCTCCAACTTACTTGATCTTTGGAGGTAGCAGACTCCTACAAATACTCAGAATTTAGTTTCAAAATTGATACCAACATTTTTAAAATTGAATGTACTTTCATTGGATATAATTTCTTTTCATTTTCATTGTTTTGATCTAATTTTATTTAATTTTATAAAAAATCACTGCATAATATTTTTAGGTGAGATTATGATTGAGTGAAATGAAAAATCCATATCTCTAAAAATACACAGTGGAAAATTATGAAAATTTTATATTTAGAATCCCTAAAATGTTCTCTTCAAATGGGTATTTTTAGATTTTACTTTTAAGTAAAAATTAAGATAGATACATGGTGGGGGAAAACATGTGTTTAAAAACTGTAACTTTTTTAGATTGGTTAACTTAAAAAAATTCTAGAAATTATAATATTCACCCGTTAGATTCAAAACTATAGTCATCACAAAATAGATTCTCTGTAGACTGTTGTAGTATATTTCATTTGTCAAAAACAAAAGTTTAATAATGGATACATTGTTGGGGGGGAAATAACGCATTATCTTTCCCTTTATTTTTAAGGAACATACTGTCAAACAATTTCCAAATCAACATATCAGATCTCAATTAAAAAAATTGAAAAACAATTAGTAGAAAGCTAAAAAAAGTCTTCACAAGTTTTGTTTTTACAATAAAGTAAAATTCTAAATAAAAAAAATACTTTTGTTTACCAGAAGTTGAAGAACATGTTAAAATTAAAAAAAACAAATTCTCATAAAACAAGCAAAAGTGTTACCCATCTATTATGCATGCATGCATTATGCTATTATGGAATGTTATGTCCTATATATGAGTGTATTCCACCCATTCATTGTATCATATTGATCATCATCTATGTATCAATCATCAACTCATTGGAGTAGTGTGAATATATTTTCTCATACTTCCATATTGAATCTCTCTTCCTTTCTTGATAAGCTTTGTTTGTACTTTCTTTAGCTATATCTCCTGTGCAGGTTTCATTGAAACATTGACAAAGTACATTTTTATTGGCTATAATGAATAGTCAAAAGCATACAGATTATATAATCTTGTCACTAAGAAATTTCTAGTATGTAGAGATGTTAAATTCATGGAAGATAAATCATGGAATGAAATGGAAAACGATACTTCTCATAATCATTTTCTTGAGTTAGACGAAAATCAAGCACCTACAACACGTCTTCCAAGATTGCAAGTTCAAAATGAAAATAGTTCTTCATCTCATAGTGATTTAGATTCTAACCATAAACATCAAAGAATGAGAATTTTGAGTGATATATATGGCCAAGATGATAATCTAGTACAATTTGCAATTTTCTCATCTCACCCTAGTTGTTTTGATGAAGCTGCAAAGAAACGAGAATGGGTAGATACAATGAATAATGAAATAGAAGTTATTGAAAGAAACAATACATGGGATTTAGTTGATCTACAGGCATTTAAAAATGTCATAGGTGTTAAATGGGTTTATAAAACTAAATTAAATGAAAAAAGTGAGATTGAGAAACACAAAGCAAGGTTAGTTTCCAGATGTTTTTCATAACAACTTGGCATTGATTATGGTGAAAATTTCGCACCTATAGCAAGATTAGATACTGTTCAAATTGTTTTGGCCATTCCAGCACAAAACAAGTGGCATGTTTATCAAATGGATGTAAAGTTTGCCTTCCTGAATGGAGTGTTAAATGAATAAGTGTATGTCTATCAACCACCTGGATTTGAAGTCAAAATACAAGAGCATCGAGTGTACAAATTGAAGAAACGTTGTATGGTCTGAAGAAAGCTCCGCGATCTTGGTACAATAGAATTGATCATTATTTACTCAAAGATGGTTTCAGTAGGAGAAATAATGAGCCTAATTTGTGTATCAAGGTAAATCAACAAGGTAATATTCTCATCCTATGTCTTTATGGTGACGACATGATCGATTTGTTTTGTCCATTGTAGCACAAAACAAGCGACCTATTTATAAAATGGATACATAAAGTTTTCCTTCCTGAATGGAGTGTTAAATGAAGAAGTGTATGTCCATCAACCACCTGGATTTGAAGTTAAAAGACAAGAGCATCGAGTGTACAAATTGAAGAAATCCTTGTATGGTTTGAAGCAAGCTCCGTGAGCTTGGTACAATAGAAATGATCATTTTTTACTCAAAGATGGTCTCAATAGGAGCAACAATGAGCCTACTTTGTATATCAAGGTAAATCAACAAGGTAATATTCTCATCCTATCTCCTTATGTTGACGACATGATCTACATAGGAACCATGATATTAGATGAATTTAAAACAACCATGAAAAATGAGTTTGAAATGACAGAGCTTGGATTAATGAAGTATATCTTAGACATTGAAGTAGAACAATATGATCATGGTATATTTATTAATCAACATAAATATGTTGTTTATGTTTTGAAAAAGTTTAATATTGAAAAGTGTAAACCTATTGACAATCCTATTTATCTTGGCACTAAGTTAAGCAAGGAATATTTGGGATCAATAATTAATTCCACATTGTATAAACAACTTGTTGGTAGTCTTATGTATCTTACTACTACAAGACTTGACATAGAATATGCAATAAGTTTTATTTCGAGGTTTATGGAATCTCCTAAGGATTCTAATTGGAAAGTTGGTAAGAGGATATTAAGATACATTGTATGTAAAACCACTTATGTTTTGTGGTACACAACCTCAACATACAATATGCTTACAGGTTACACCGACAATGATTATGTAGGAAGTATTGATGACAAAAAAGTACTTCGGGATATGATTTTCTTTTTGGAAAAAATTTGATTTCATGGGCATCTAAGAAGCATCCCATAGTTTCTATCTCTTCTACAGAAGCAGAAAATGTAGTGGCAATAACAACAACATGCCATGCAGTTTGTATTAAAATACTTTTGATGGATTTTGGATATACAACAAAATAACCTATTTCTATTTTTTGTGACAATAACTCTTCCATTTCCTTGTCTAAGAATAATGTGTTTCATCAGAAAATAAAGCACATTGATACTCTATTTCACTTCATTCGTGAACTTGTCAAAGATGGTGACATTTCTCTCAAGTTTTGTGGTTCTAAAGACCAGCTAGTTGATATCTTCATTAATCCTTTTGGAAGAGATGTTTTTCAATTTCAACGCCAAAATTTAGGCATTATTAATTTAAATAATGTAATTCTCAATATTAAGAGGGAGTGTTAGGAGATGTAATTTTCAGTAATATTGATGTTTACTTGTAATTAGTTTTTGAAACCATATGTTCGTTACTTCAGTTACTAACCGTAAACTGTCCAATGTATATTATTTAATACATGCAATAAGAGATCTATGGTAGCGTTCATTCTACAATATTTTCTCATATTCTTCCTTCTCTATTGTTTACAACATAACGCCCTTGGATCTAACAACATGATACATATTGATAGAGATAGATCTTAAGATCCAGGCACGAGCAAATTCTACATGGTGCTTAGTATCTGCCCATTCATTATGATGCTTTAGTATTTGAATTTCTTTGAATTTTTGTGTTGAATGTTTTGTTAGGTATGAATTCTGCAACCGGGTTCGGAGCATGGAAAAATAATGTAAATAGTATGGAGAAGGGTGTTTTTGTATCTAAGAAGCATGAGTATCACCTACAGTGGTTTCAACGATTTAGTGATTTAGTGGAGTGGTCCAAACTGGAGAAAACTGCATTTGGTTTTCCATATCTCTAGAATTCTTGAGAATCTCCTATTTAAATATGGAAGCTCGTGAGGTGCTCCATGCGATTTGTAATCCATTTTCTCCATTGACTGACCAATAAAGAATACCATTGCTCATCTCTCCTATGTGTGCTGATTTATTTCTCTATTTTTATTTATGTTCATGAATTTTATTTGTAGACCTAAAATATAACACACTTTATATAAATGAGTAAGTAAAATCAATGTGTGTAACAATTTTGGGTTTCCTCTAACTTTCATTCTCACCAACTTGACTATCACGTGTTCTCTCTTCTCTCAATCATCCATCCTTGTTTTTTTTTCCAAAATAAGAAATGAAATTTCCTTAGTTCATTATACATTTAAACAAGACAGGGTGCAGAGCAACAAGTCCCTGCCGAGAAGGTAGAGGAGCTTGATTGAATTGCAATTGAACTTCGCACTGCAACTTCGCACCAAGTTTTCCCTCTTAGGTCGGGAAAAAATTCTCTTGCAAGAACGTTTGTTGTTGCTATGATACATAATTGTGATAAAGATTAAGGTGTAAGGAAAAATTGAGTTCGATGGATCCAAGGTATTCATTGCACCAAATCAAAGTGCGAATTGTATTCGCCCACGGGGAAAATGTTGGTCGTGGTGATACATCAATATTGTGGGTGATGTTTTATTTTCTTGCTCATAAACTATATCCATTGCAAAGACTCATATATTCATACATCACATGTTATAAGAAATTGATATTTGAGCGATGTATCGTTGTTTCCAATAAATTGAACTTATATTAACATTAGTCTCATGCTAATAGAGTCATTTTTTAAAGCATTTTTTTAAAATCACTCTTTGCACAGACACATACATTTGTTTTAAATCACTCTTTGCAGACATGTACAACAAGCATGCAATGCTAACCGACCACTGCATGAGCTTCCATCTCATTTGCCTCCATGATGCCCATGCATCTCCTCCACTTGGACTGCATACATCACAGTGACCTAGGTTCGATGCCCACCGGGGATAAACCAAAGTGCAATGCAAGTAAGCTTACACAAGGTCGCCTGCTTATTGCCTAACACATTGGCTCTGCTACCCCAACATCTAGAAGGACTTTTCTCCTTTCATTTGTGTGTGAATAGCTCTTCTCAGGGAATGATAGTTAGCTCTGCTTAGGTGAACGACAATTTTGAAAATATGGCCGAGAGCAAGCAGTCGAACCTCAGGGCCCAGTCGATGGATTGGAGAAGTTATGTACCGAATTCATCCATCGCCAACAACATATTGCAGATGGGATAGGGACCGGACTCTGTAGTGCCATGGTATTCGACAGAGAGCCCTATATAGATTAGCATAAAGAACCGAGATTACAAGCAAGAAGAGATAGAATCAAGCGAAGATAGCGAAGCGTCAAATTACAAGCAATCATAGCTTCCTGATTGTATCCAGGGATAGGATTTTCCATAAGAATTAAAGGAACATGATGAAGTGACTAGTTATATCTCTGGGTGATTTATGAGGCCGAGCGTTTATATACATGCTTCTTTCAAGATGGAACAAAGCCTGTATATGTCATATTTTATAGTGGCAGCCATAATAAATTGATTTTAGAAAGGAAGGTATAGAGGTTGAGACTAGAAAATTAGTCCCATCTGAAACCTTACGAGCTGAACTGGTTGCAGACCAACCATAGTGATATCTATCTAATTCATGCCGACCAGAGTTTTAGTCGAGTACGGTCTAGTTCATAGGAGAAGGATTCGCTAGGAAGCCTTGAGCGATATAGTTGTAAAAGAGAAAAAAAGAAAGCTATGGGAGCCCCGCCAATAAATTAAGAATCATTCAAGATTTCCTTTGAAATGAAAACTTGACCTTGCCACAAGGCTTAAGTTGCGGTCTCCTACCAGCACCGAACCTAGATCTAGTAGTGGAAAAGAATCATGGGGCAGTACTGGTGGTTGTAAATGGAGCATCACACATAGGTGATAGTAATTAAAGAATTGTTATGTATCCATTCACAACTATATAGGGAGAACCACACAAGTTGGCAATTTGATACCTTCTGCTTGGAAGAAGGGAAGAAGCAAAAAATGAGGTAAGTAGGGTGTAATTGTTTTTTGTCATCGGCAAGAAATTTACAGCCTTAAATACATATAGAAAAAAATTGGTACGATTGATTACCTAAGCAATGGTTCATAATACATATAGAAAAAAATTGGTACGATTGATTACCTGAGCAATGGTTCATAATAGTTTTACCAGAAGCCTAACTAACGCCTCCAAAAAATTTCTTCTCCTCAGTTCAATTATCATTGCAACAATTCTAATTCAGCTGCAGAGAAATAACCTGAAAGGAAACTTGGCGTAGTAGGGCGGTCTTACAACAGATGGCGGTCTTACAACACATGGCCAAAATAAGGACGGTGAAACACACGGCCTCATGGCTGACATCAGGGGGTACAACACATGGATGGAAAGACTTTTAAACTTACAGAGAACACTATGGAGTACACTATGGGCTATCAATTGTAGAAAACATTAAATGTTAAGAAGTAATGCTAGATTAATTTCTAGCATTACCTCGTTTCGGAAAAATGAGTACACAAACATATGGATAAACTAAGCTATTTTATCCTATTTTATCCCTCTGCTTCGGGAAGAGGCCAAATAAGAGGTCAAAGCTAAAACTTAGGTTAATAAACCACCTAAATTGTATGATTTTCCGAAAACTTTGGTTAAAATGATTATAATGCATCGGTTTATGTGCCAAGTTAATACAAAAAGTGAAAATCGATTACTATAAGTCCCTCAGCCCAAAGAGCAAGGACTAATAATGAGTGAATCTATACCTTTATCATCCTAACCTGTGTAGACATAATTCACACATTTTGATAGAAATCACCTTTAAAATATTGATTGTGCTCCACATTTGTGGTATGGAAAATCTCCATGTTTCTCATATATATTTATTGGAAGAAGCATTGTTCATTTTCTTATATTTATCATCCTAACCTGTGTAGACATAATTCACACATTTTGATATAAATCACCTTTAAAATATTGATTGTGTTCCACATTTGTGGTATGGGAAATATCCATGTTTCTCATATATATTTATTGGAAGAAGCATTGTTTATATTCTTATATTTACAGTCTCCGAAGCCTTAATTTAAATAATTGTCGTATGCATTGTTCATATACATGTAATTATGTAATTAGATGATAGTTAAAGGAAAAAATGATAATGCTTGATGGGGTGTCACCGTGCCAATCCCTCGAATGACTAGCCCGAGGAAGTGTGTCATATGTCGATGCTAATTGGTTTTTTTGAGGCCGTGGGTTGGCATAGACCATTTACTAGCACTTGAGTCGTTCGTTCGAATTTGTCTTCTGCAAGATACCATGGATGTTATACTGAGTGTGTACATGTCTAGAATTTCAAAATTATTTTTCGTGTCAAGTGAAAATTTGATGATAGTTATTTGTTTTTCATGTCCTTCATTTCACGTTTTCTATAGATTCACTAATGATGGAGAAAGAACACTTTTGTGCTCTATAAGAAGGAAGGACTCATATTTTTCTCCAATATATGGGGATCGAGCTTGAAATTCAATTGACCATTAACACTCTATACAGACTGGGAGTCTGAGACTAATTAAATCTCTTTTATTATTATACTTACGTTGTCTAGGTAGATTATACTATATCTCTAGTAAAACAAGTACCTAAAATTTATGCTACCTAGTTAGATTACACTATATCTCTAGTAAACTAAGTACATAAAATTTATGACGGGTACCTATAAAGTGGAAAGTAAATTTGAGGAGTTTGAATTTTATATCTCTAGTAAACTAAGTACCTAAAATTTATGACAGGTACCCTATGAAGTGGAAACTAAATTTGACGGGTTCAAATTTTTGATGCGAGTTAAGTGTTGAGGTGTTGATTTTTTATTCACATGTAAAAAACATCTAAAAACAAAAAAAAAAACGTCCATCAAATTCTAGGCCTTTGTGGGTGTAATATGTATTCAAGGTTGGCATGTACGACGTATTGATGCCTTCAATTAAGGAGATGGATGACCACTTGGGGACTCATATTTTTGGTTACAATATATAGATCCAGGCCCTCACCGATCCAAACAATGCTCTTTTCTCTCCCGAATTGCTCCAAAATTCTCCTTTGTGGCATCGTTTTCTTCTCCCTTGGCTTGCAACCCATATCAACTACATTGTAAGCATGCCTCGTGAGCATGGGAACATCAAGAGAACAATTGGGGTCTTCTACGGTCTTAGAGGCCATCGACAAAGCATTTCACCTCTATGCAGTTCTGTTGGTAGTGACTCCCAACGCCTAAAATCCTCCATTGTGGCACCTGATCTGTTTTACCCACCTCCTGCCTCTTTGGTTGGTATGTTTTCCACGCATCCTATGGAAGAATCATGGGGTTGCCAAGTGGAATTGAAGAAAATCCAGAAGACATTGGTCAATCAACGGAAAATGAAACTAGTGTGGTCATTGGTACAATAAGTAAAGGTCTTCTCTTCCTCCTTTGATCCCTACACCAACCCCATATGGCTCAGGGGAAGGTAACAACTCGCATTCATAGGAGAATTTGCTCCTCCCAGGAAGATTTATGATGAACAACTTCAATTCATCTTGAACTAAGGAGAGATAATGCAGACCTAAAATTCAGACAGGAGCTGATGGAAAAAAAATGGATTGGTTGTTGGATTCCTGCTCTGCTCATCTGGACCAGAGGCACAACCAGGAGAATCTTCTCCAATCTATCATGATTCCAATATGGCTCGACTCCTCCACGCAAGCTTCTTTGGGTGGTTTGTCTGACAACTAACTCTAATGCACTCTCTTGTTTTGTTACTCTGAGTTTATGGATGTTTAGTTGGTTACTATTGTTTTTCTATTTGGTGTTGTCTAGTTATTCTACGAAATGGCTTTTTTCGTCGTAATCTAGTGATATAAATTGATACCAATCACTATTTTTTGTTGTTCAAAATCCATTTCTAAATGCAGAAATGGATTTAGCATGTTGAAAAATCCCCGGAGCACTCGGATTATACATAAATAATCACTAAAATTTACAAATCTAACAATTTCCCTCCGGATTTCAGACAAATGTCCCCAAAAAATATCGTCATTTCATAGAACGCTTAACCTACAACTTTCTATTTTGGCTATTTACAACCCTAGATAACTTAGACTTGTTTATAACTATGAACTATTACATTTGTTTAGAGCATTTTTAAATGCATTGAGGAGGTTTCTCAGACTCTTATGGCATGGTACAGTGGTTGGTTTCCTTTATTGGAAATGGTTGGTTTCCTCTATTGGCAACCCCTTTAAGAGTGTAATTTTGTAATTTTTTATTCTGAAAGGTAATATCAAAATATAGCTTTAAAAAAAACGAAAAACTAATTGATATATCTGGTTAAGTGTCAAATCTCTAGTTTAGTGTCAAGTTGGAAGTGCATCTAAAAATTGATGAAAAAATAATCTTCAAATACTTAAGACACACTTGTCCTAATATGTACGTACGTGACTATGGTATGCATGGTTTTAAAAGTGCTACTACAAATTAAATTTAGTTATGACATATTTGTATAACTAGCAGAGCCGTTAATTCACGACTGAGAACACCGAAAGGTATTGGCTGAGAACGTCGAAAGATATCCATGCTCGAAAAAGAAACGCTCCATGCTCATGCAATAGGTGGGTCGGCTAGCCATCGAATATGAAACATACAGACAGCTGAGATGCACAGACAACTGAGGAGGAAGTTGAAGTAGTGCCCGTTAATAATCCAAACGTGGCAATTATATGGTGCTACAGTAATTTCTTAATATGATTAGGTAAATGTTAAAAAGTAAACAGGTTAACAGATGCATTCAAAAATACAAGGAAGTTATGAAGAGTAAATCACATTCATTGATTTGGGAGGACAACTAAGAATATGCCAACATCAGATTAGAATTTTAGATTAAAAGGTCATTAACCGTGCCCATTGCCAATAGGTATACACCTTTCTACGTAATTTAGACATTATTTTCTTTATTTTTTGAAACTATATCATTCCTTGTTTGATCGGTGTTTAGGTGTGAAAGAACCGTTGGATTTTGGAAATTAAATTTAGTTGTGACGGATTTGTATAATCTAGACACTATTTTCTTTATTTTTTGAAACTATATTCATTGTGTTTAGGTGTGAAAGAACCGTTGGATTTTGTAGCGGGGAGGGGACTCGTGAAATTGGAATTTATATTTTTATCAATTTGAAAGTACATAACATTTTGAAATGACTTTCTTTCTTGCATTGTTTTATGTTTTATTAAATAAATAAAGATTAAAAATAAAATTAAAGTTAATGAATTTTAAATAAGATAAATAAATAAATATTTTAAAACAACTCTATAAAATTTGAATTTTATAATTAGAAAGTTTAAGTGTAGTCTATGATATTTTTCCTTGCACGTGGATTAAAAAACCTAATAATGTCCACCAAAGTATTATGAGAAAGACTTACTGTGGCTTGCATCTAAAGGTATTTTTAGCTTCTTTCTTACAATTTAGTTCAGAACTTTGCGCATTAGAATCGGGAATAACCAAATTTGTGTTCGTTTGTTTGGCTATTGAATCATCCAACACAGATCAAAGATCTCAAACACACGAAAAGCTTGTCTATTGCATTATAGAAACACATATTTATACAAAATAGGGCAGAGTTGTACCGTTGATCTGGTTCAAGATCAAGGGTTCTAATTACTCATGTCAAATATCACGAGCAAGCGTAGTCTTATCCTATCTTCTTGAGCGACTTCATTGACTTGGTGTGTGGCTCAATTGTAACTCGTATGTACTGGCATGCTTAATTAACACTAACACCCCCCTTAATTAAGCAATTTTTACAATACTTATATTATCTTTAATATTACAAATTTGGCTTTTCCAAGAGGTTTTGTAAAAATGTCGGTCACATTATCATTTGTATTACAATAGACTAAGTCAATTCCTTTGAGTGTATCTTCTCTCTTACATAATGATGATGTGTCTCAATATGCTTTGACCTAGCATGATACATTGGATTGCTTGCTAGTTTTATGGAACTTTGTTTATCACACTTGATGATTGTTAATACTTTTTGATTTTCTCTAACATCTTCAAGTATTCTCCTTAGCCAAATTGCCTCATAGGTGGTAGTGCATAATGCTTTGTACTCAACTTCAATGGATGGCAAAGAAACAATTGACTATTTATTATTTCTCCAGGATATGATCCCAGATCCAATGTTGAATGCATATCTCGTGATAGACTTTGTGTCATTTGGATCTCCTGCCCAATCAGAATCCGAAAATCATGTCTACTCAACACTAAAAACATTAGTATATTCAATACCAAAATCAACAGTCCCTTTCAAATATCGAAGAACTCTCTTTGCTTCTTTCGAGTGACTGTCATGAGGCTTATCCATAAATTGACTAAGATTGCTCACTGAATATGCAATATTTGGCATCGTCATAGTGAGATAATTCAGACTTCCCACCAATTGTCGATACAAAGTACCATCCACTTCTTTTGTGTCATCATCTTTATTGAGTTTAACATTTTTTTATAATGGAGCAGATATTGGTTTACATGTATTCATATTAAACCTCCTGAGTAACTTCTTTGTATCTTTTCTTTGTTTGATTAAGGTCTTACCATTGTCCCTCCTTACCTCAAGGCCTAAACAATAATTTGTAATTTTCCAAGGTCCTTCATCTCAAATGCTTGTGACAACTATCTTTTGATCTCCTAAATCAACATAGTAGCACTTCTTGTTATGATGAGATCATCCACATATAAAGAAATCAAAGCAATACAACCATTTCCATCTTGCTTGATATACACATTAGGATCAGTTTTACTTTTTATGAAACCTTGTTGAAAGAAGAAAGTATCAATTTTAACATACCAAGACCTAGGTGATTGTTTAAGTCCATATAAATCTTTCTTCA
This sequence comes from Picea engelmannii, assembly GCA_009831015.1. Taxonomy (NCBI): domain Eukaryota; kingdom Viridiplantae; phylum Streptophyta; class Pinopsida; order Pinales; family Pinaceae; genus Picea; species Picea engelmannii. The sequence goes on along the minus strand of ML817725.1, from coordinate 37,028 downwards.
ACCTGCAGACAAGATGTTCTTGACCCTTCTTTACAAATCCCTCTGGTTGAACAAGATAAACCTCTTATTTTAAGTCTCCATTGATAAATGTTGACTGGACATCTAATTGAAGTAGTTGCCAATTATACTTAGTAGCCAATGCAACCATTAATCTAATGGTATTCATTTTTGCTACAGGTGCAAAACTGTCTTCATAGTCTATCCCTTCTTTATGTGAGTAACCCTTGGCAACCAATCTAGCTTTGTATTTGTCTATACTACCATCAACATTAAATGTATACTTGAACAACCATTTTGAACCTATGGAGCTTTTGTTCTTAGGCGATTTTGTCAATTCCCATGTTTCATTTTTAATTATAGAATCATATTCTTCTTTCATGGTATCCATCCATTCTTTATGTTCTTTAGCTTGCTCATAATTTAAAGGCTCAACTACATTCATAGCTTGAGTCATATTATTTATACCTAAGAGGGGTCTTAGATTGTCTTGTAGTTCTCCTTAGTTCTTCATTTCTTTGTGGAGTTCCTCCACCTCTTCTAGGCCTGCTCTGGATGCTTGAAGCTTCACCTTGAACTTTTGCATCTTCTCCTTTGGTACTTTCCTCATTTTATTTAGGTCGATGCCATACATCATAACCATCATCTTTGGGTACTTCATTTTCATTTTCATGAAACAACACATCTCTGCTTGCAAATACCTTATGAGTGTTAGGATCAAACTTTTTATACGCCTTTTGATATGTACAATAACCAATAAATATACATTTAATTGTCTTCGCATCAAGCTTTCTTCTATATTCTTTTGGAATATGAGCAAATGCTTTGCTCCCAAAAATTTTCAAGTGACTAACTTCTGGTTTATATCCATAAAAAGCTTCAAAATATGTTATGTGCTCTAAAATGTTTGTAGGACTTCTATTTTTCAGATACACTTCAGTACTTATTGCTTCAGCCCAAAAACAATTAGAAATATTTTTACCTATAATCATACTACGAGCACATTCAACCAAGGTTATGTTTTTCCTCTTAGCTACTCAATTTTGCTGAGGAGTATGAGGCATTGTAAATTTCTTTTGAATCCCATTGTTTTTATAATACCTGATGTATGCCTCTGATGTGTACTCTCCTCCTTGATCTAACATGACAATATTGATGTACCTTCCTATTTTCTTTTCGACCACATTGTTGAATTCTTTACAATATTCAAAGACATCAATTTTACTTCTAATAAAATAAACCCAAGTGTGTCTAGTTCTAACATCAATGAAGATAAGAAAATAATATGCTCCTCGAAGAGATATAGTTTGCATGGGTCCACAAACATGAGTATGCACTAGCTCAAGAATTTCTCGTTTCCTTTTATGTGTATGTGTAGGAAACTCTTCCCTATGTTGTTTACCTAATACACATCCTTCACATTCAACATGTTCATTCTCAAGAATTGGGAGACCCTTCACCATTTCTTTCTTCTGAATCAACATAAGATCATTATGGTTTAGATGTCCATACCTTTGATGCCATAATTCTTCCGTTGACATAGTTTTTGATGCCAACACTTGATGATACCTCCTTGTAACATTAAGCTTATACAATCCTCCAACTCTCGATTCCCTTGCAATGATTTTGTAGTGATCATGTATGTCCTTCACAACACATTGCGACTTAACAAATTCAACTTTTAGATCATTCTTTGCAATGGTGTCCACACTGAAATTAAATTCTTCTTTATCCCTGGCACATACATGACATTATGGATTTGTTTCACCTGACCACTGGGAAAGGTTACACTTACATCTCCATGCCCTTTAATTTCATGTGATCTATCATCTCCTAGATATATATGAGCACCATTACTATTTTCATGATATGTATAAAACCAATTCTTATTATGTATGACATAAGAATTGAAGCACCAAAATCAATAAACCAATCATTAACATCATCATATTTTTTTGATAAAGCGATATCAAAAATACACAACTTGAGGGTTTTGAAATCATCGCCTATTGTGACACTTTTATCTACAAAATTTTATGAATGTTTGTTATATTTGGACTCATTAAACTTCGTTCTCCTACAATCTTTAGCATAATGTCCAAACTTAGCACAGTAGAAGCATCTATCATTCTTCTTCACATTTGTATTTGTGCTTGGTGGTGCCCTGCCTTGTGTGGTTTTCCTTCTTTATTCCTTCCCCATGGCTTTCCTTTGTATGATTGTTTCCCTTTTGCTACCAACGCGAGATCTGAAGTGTGAGATCTTCTATTGAGATTCTTTCTCCGTTCTTTCTCTTGCATAATAATACATGTTAATTCATTAAAAGTAGGGGCCTTTTCCCTAGTTGCAAGACCAGTGATGAACATGAACATTTGATATTCACCCAACATGCCATTTAATGTGATAGTGACAAGGTCAATACTATAAATTTTTTTGCCAATATCACCTAGCTTATATTTCAACTCTAGGAAATTACTGATATTTTCATTATCTTCCATCTTAATTGAAAGAAGCTTTCTCTTTAGAAACAACACACTTTGTGCTCGTAGTCTCATACAAACCTTTGAGTATCTCCCAAGTTTCATAAGATGTTTTGCATTCCGTGATGTGCAAAATGATATTGTCCACGAGCACCTTCGCCTTAATCTCTCTCTTTTCCCAGTCATGAACTGAGGCTGCCAGGGCAGCTAGTTTTTCTTTGTCTCCACATATGATTGACCAAACATTGTAGCCTTCCATCAACTTCTTCAACTTCCAATTTGCATAATTTTTTCCATCTATCTTAGTTGACTCATTTAAATAAGAATCCTCTAATGGATTCACCATCTTCAAAGAAAAATATTCTGACGACTACAAATTGAACTACACATTTTTGCAAATTAAATTACCTTCAAAGCAATCATGTCAGCGAGTGGTTTCCTTGTTGGCTGCACTCTCTTGAAGACTACGATTTCGTTTTGACAGACTTATTTTCCAGGAAGCTATATAGCGAGTCCCTATTTATCAATATCGCCTTCCTTTACTATTTATGCAGCTTGTGGCTTCACTTCTCCACAGTGACGACTCCTCCAACTTCGGGAGCACCCGAAATCAAAACGGGGACAAGAGGAAGAAATATAAACGATTTCTCCACAGTGACGACTCCTCCAACTTCGGGAGCACCCGAAATCAAAACGGGGACAAGAGGAAGAAATATAAACGATGTCAAAGAATCAGTACTTTCAGGAAAAATTATAGAGGCCCACAAAGGGAAAGACACACAATAATTTATGGGTAGAAAGTAATTGCATGTCATGAAAATCTGGTGAAGTTTCTCCTCCAACGCATGGATCTTGACATGGTCAGCGTCATTCTCATGAGAGCATACAGTGGCTCAGCAATACCAACTCTTACAACAAACAATTGAACGACGGCTACTTAGTCTTCAATAACAACAATGAAAAGATCACACTGA
>ML817725.1:14381-25215 GCA_009831015.1 Picea engelmannii | reverse complement strand
TTGTGTGATCTCGTTAGCCCCCTGTGCAATCAAACCTGTGAGTTTTTCCTTTGCTTCATATGCTGCCTATTTAACCTTTCCTTACACAGTAGCTAACTCCCTTATTATCCTCATTGCTTCTTCCTGTAGTGGTCCCAATTGTTTTTGAAGGATCTTTTGTTGATCCCTAATTTTTTCCACTTCTACATATGACTACCTCTAATCTAAAATGGTTGTTATCCGTTCCACTGGTGGAAGTGTAGTATCCCTTTCAGATGCTTGTTGTGCCTGTTCTTGCACCTCTCTTAACTTGGACTCTATGGCCTTCATCTCAGGGTATTCTACTAGATATTTCCAAACCTGCGTGTTCTCCTCGTAGATTTTTTCACATTCTCCCTCTATCCTCTTAATGTTGGAAATTGTTGTCATCGCCTTTATTTATCTTCCTTCTTTCACTTCTGGTAGAGTTCCTGGAATGCCCCACAATCGTAAGTGTTAAATATGGTCTCTATATCCCTTAATGAATTCACTGATATTTAACACTTGTTCCTCCACAATAGCTTCTAGTACTATGGGGAATTCTGGATTTGCCATGTATAGTTTTTGGACAACTTCTTGGGTTTTCTGCACTATGGTTTCATCTTCGTCCTTCTCCTTAAGGGAATTTTTGACCCTTTCCTCGACATCGATTCTATCCTTCAGTACTTCCTTGACCCAACCTTCAACCTCCTTTTGTTGCAACACAACTTCATATTGCTGCTAGAATTGACCATGTTCATCCATTATTCTCTTGAGCTTCTGATTCATTTTCTCTCCTCTATTTTGAATTTATTGTAATAGGCCTACTTGGAAATATTGTAGTCTTTGCATGGGAAAATTCTATACAACCAAGATCATATGTCCTAGTGTATTTACCTATTCTTGCAACTCATCCATCGGAATTTCCAGTGCATTTATCTCAAGCTATAATATCCTATGCCCAATTACTAACTAGGTCAAGACCGATTGTGCACATTTTTCTTCCTTTTCTGGAATCGTGGATTGTCCTTCCCCAACCTTGTGCTCTTTGGTGATGCTCACTACTTCCAACATCTATTGGAGTCCTGCCAACTGATATTGCACTTTCTTCTGTTGCTACTCTTGCTTCCTTGTTTCTTCCTTGAATATTTCTTTTGTGGAATCCCATACCTAGTATCCTAGTCTGTCCATATCATAATTTGTCAAAGTATAGATTGGGACTTCTCTACTAGGTTTAGTATTTTTCCGTGCCCCTCCTGTTGCTTCTTTTCCTTCGTCCTTTCGATTGATTCTTGTATGTAGAGCCTCTATTGTGGATGGGCTAGGCATATCACCTGCTCCATTAGTTTGATCATTTCCCTGCTCATCCTCTAGTTCCTCATCACTTTTATCTTGTTCTTCTTCTTCTTTTGATTGTCCTATCTTCTCTGTTGGGATCTTCTAGCCTTCTTCCCAGTCATTGACTATCAAGCTCACGTCCTCTATTGTAAACCTATAATAAGTTGGAAACCATTGGCGCATTGGATCCTTCTTGGCCTACACATATATGTGGTGCATGCCTGCTCTAAACCGCACAATATCCTTATATGATGCTACCGTCTCTGCTGATTTGCACACCGTGTGTGCAACTAAATGCGTGGTATTTTACAAGTATAAAAAAAATGTGTATTTAGTGTCATTTTGTCTTCTCTTAATGTCGAGTTCTATAAATTGGCATACCTCCCAGCCAAATTTCCACTTCTTGATGTGTACATACGCTGGTAATACCCTAGTTCTTACCTCCCAACCAACGCAATCAATATTAACAACCATGCATAATGGAATTTTGTGCCCTTTTCCTCGGCCTCAGTGAAATATTGTAAACAATGGTTCACCAAGAAGGTGGTCCAGTTCATATGGAACCCTTCCATACACTTCTCTATGATTGCAATGACTGCATTTGTTACTTCATATTTGCGACATTTTCACAACAACTTGCAAGCTAGTACCTGCATCGCAAACCTCACATTTTTTTCGTTAATATTCTTCACATCCAACCCCCACTTTCCTCTACGTGTTTGTAATTTTTCTTTCATTGACTTGAAGAGGGATCGCTCTCTCGCCTTGTTGAAAAATAGGCTTGGATCCTCGCCTGCTTTTGGTAGTCCTGTAATGCATGCAATTAGTGTAGTTGTTGGATGCTTGGGCTCACCCAGGTTCTGATATCAAAGGTTTCCAACAAAACCCTCAAAATATCGGCCCTTCTGGAAAACCGGAAGGCCACACTACACACAGAGTGCACAACACAATATCACCTGAGATATCTTATGGGGGACTACAAGATTCATATGTTTGCAATTAGGGAAGGGATTGGGAATGTGATATGTTCCTTTTCCTTATGGATCATATTTTTTATTCATTCATCTATATATAATATTCAATCATCAAGTAAACTATGCATGCATGTTTTCGTAATCTAAGCTAAACATACATTCTTTAACTGATAAATAAAATAAACAGTAAAACAACCATTCACACACATTAACACAACATGGTTACCATGGTTCACCCCCCCCCCCCAGGGCTATGTCCACAAATATTTGTCTCTTTGGCTCTTTTATTCATCATTCTTCAAAATAAGCATTGCATGCATTACATTCTCCATGATTACAACAAAAAACTATGACAGTTGAATATGTGAGGCGAACTAGACCACACTAGGCTCCACATCCTACGACCTAACCCTCAAAAACTTGTTTGCTAGCTTATTTCGACAAAACCACTATATCCTTGAAAAACCTCTACAAGAAATCCTAGGCCTTTATTTATACTACTCTATTGGATCATATCCATTACATTCATATATAAAACCCTAACCCTAACATGGCTAGGTTTGTCTGCATGTGCACCATGTTGTTTTTCCTCGGTCTTTGACATGCTGCTTTTCCTCCACATAGGGCGCGTGCACCAAAATAGGATTTTCTCCCCAAAATAGGCCTGTTCCAACAACCCCCCAACACTAACATGTGTCTCATCTTGAGCCACTCAGGCGGTGCGCGCTCCCTCCACAACTTCCTCCAAACTATGAAACTTTCATGCTAGTTCCTCTCCTTTTGATTTCACCTACGCAACTTTCTTTGTTAGCGCCTCTACCATTTGTGCTATAATATTTTCTTTTAATGACTTTGCACTCTATGTATGAGATTGTTCCATCCTTGTCTTTTATACCTCTAGTTCTTCAATTATTTATGTCGCTTTCTCTTGGAGTGGCTCCAATTGAGCCTGCCTTGCCTGCTTATTTGTTTGCACAATATTTACTTCCATCTGGAGATTCTTCATCTCCTGTGTGCCTTTCAACCTTTCAGTGATGATCATTGCCTTTTGTCGCTGCTTCAACTCCTGCATTGTAGCATTAATTTTTTCTTCTTGTTGATCCAACTGTTGGACCTTCTTGTCTTCCTCAATACTAGTCCATATTTGCACAGTCCTATCAACAATTTCTGCGACTTCCTTGGCTTATATGGAAATCATCATTGTTTGTTTTTCTTCTGGCTGTTCTCTCTCGGTTGTGACTTCCAGAGGGGTTGTAGGTGTATTTTTTTCTTCATCTCCTCTATCTCCTTCTTGTACCCCTCAATCATCTACGCAATGATATGTATCTATTCTTTTACACTTCTCTATGCTGCTTGCTATTGACGATTAAAATCGTAAACAAGTTTTTCTCGCAAAGTGTTGCTAAAGCCTATTATTATAAAAGATAAATAATACTAGTAGGTGGGACACCCTTGAATTATTCAAGATCATACATGTTCATATTTGATGTTTGTGATGTTGTGCGACACGGCTTACATGGTTGATGAGATATTTTTTTATTGGCTATGATTTGAGCCTATGAAGTGTTGGTTCTTTATATTACTACGACCTATGCTATTAATTGATACCATTGCTATCTGTCCTTATGACACCTGCACAACAAACATGTTAGTCGAAACACATAAAAGGCAGTTTGGAGAAAGGAAAAAATACTATAACAAATGCAAAATAAAATGGATCTAATTCTGCAATTTTACTATACCACATACAAACAATTGGAAATAAATAAGGAATAATGCAACAATTGCAGAGGGGAAGAATTTAAACTATCCTATACACTATACTACATGCATGAAATACTTAATGGTTATAGTTAGATACTATCTAGCAATTTAATGGTCACACGATTTAATTGAGTTATATGGTCGATATACATATGGTATATCTTGGAAGGACAGGATATGGGTGACGCATTTTGACAAAGTGATAGACACTAATGGTTATGCGATTTAACTGTGCTATATGGTATGTGGTTGTTTTATGTATGGCCTATGTTAAGGAATATGATGGTCACGCTATTGACTTTAAATGAGGTGATGGTTTCAATACATGGTCTGATTAACAGTGTTAATGAAGAACTTGTTAGAATGTACTACGGAGTTAATGGACTATGGGTGGAGGTGACGTGCATTTACTACACGCCACCTTTACTCCTTCCATTGGCCACCACCGTAGTCGGGCTATTGTTTATCCTTGTTGATGTGGTTATGCTTCGATTTCCTAGCAGAGAGGAACCGCTCGACCATCTCGCATTTTAAGGTTCTTCAATCACATGTACATATTTTATTTGGCCATCCATGAGTCTTCTCTATTATGAAATGGATATTGGCTCGAATGTATGAGTTTGTTTCTTCCTTAAGAACTTCAACTGTGTAAAATTATGTTTTTGGAATGAATTGTTGGCGGGTTTCTATGTGATAAATATATGAAGTTATAGTGTATTGGACCATCCTGGGCGTTAGTAGCCATAGGGGCTCTCTGTGATCTTTGATCATTTAGTTGGAGGGTTTTGTTGGTTTTGGTTGGATGGCTGTCCTCACGTGTTCACATCACTATGTCCAATATCTGGATTTTATGGTTTAATGTTTGGAGGCACTCTGCGTCATTGTGTTTTGTTCTCTTGGGAATTGATTGATTTCACCAGTAAATTTTGCGAAATGGGTTTTCTTGTTCTTACACAACCCTGTCTTCACCTCAGTGTTGTGGTTGTTTGACTGAAAATCCACGAGGGTTACACCCCGCGTGCGTTAAGTACCATTACCAGCCGAGTTGGAGCCTCATGCCTCTGTTGTAGCCCTCTTATCTCGGGACTTGATTTTGTCCACGAATAATTCATGGTTATCTCTGTGTATGAACCATTGGTCTCGAAGTTGTTTCACCATTGAAGGGAGTTGGCTCATCTTTTCCTATGTTAGTCATAGTGCAAACTTTTAACTCCACAGGTCTGGGGGTTGACATAGAACATCAACATGGCTTGTTGGGTTTACTTCTTGGTTATTGTTGAATGGTTGTCTATTGTCGAAAAACAATAGGGTACATACTCGCCCAGTTGGCCATTTGATGATCGTGTTGGTTTGATATCTAGTCAATGCTTGTGTTATTAAAATGAGTAACCCTGCATTGCTAAATCCCTGGGAAGGCGATGGTATTTGTAATTAGTGGAAAATTAAATAATGGAAGGGAAAAGAGTGATTACTGTTCACAAGATTAACTAAGTGATCCATAAAACATTCTGTGAAAGGATATGCACTAACCAGCGATCATTGTGACCAAATAACAATTACTGTGTATTTAAATAGTTCATTGTTCATAATAAAATGTCCAACATAGTGCCATCACAAGACAATATGCATTCCACACAATTTGTAAAGGAGTTCTGTTCCTTTCATTTATACATTTTTCATCTTATAACAATTCACAAATAGTAAGCATTTCTACTCTGTCAACCATCAGAATCAACCACTACCCACACCTTACTTCAATCAACAAATACACTCAAAAGTCACGTTTCCAAAATTAACAATGAAGTCACACTATCACTGCAATCGGGCCTGCCATTTAGAATCCAATGATATTCGTTAACCATATATATAGGCAGTAAACCCAATAATCCATATTAAATTTCAAAACCTGAATTGACATTTAAACAGATAGACAACAACCACCATTCCAACACATGATATGCACAGGATAATTCAATTATGCAAGTGACATTATGTCACTGTACAAGCCCAATTCAATGTGACCCTATCATGTTGGGTTGTGCATCACGAATATGTATCAACAACATGCCTATCTTCGTAAAATAAATAATCGAAATGCAAACAACTTGTGCTTAAACTTTGTGACTTTCTCTGAGTGTGGAACTCAAACTATCCATATTACACATGGTGCATAGCCACCCAAAACACTATGATGCAATATACCCATTTTACAAAACCAAACACACAGTCATAGTAATAACTCAAACCATCGTGATGAGCCATTAATCTAATACAATATTGCTTCAATTTAATCAAACTACAATCGACCATGTTGTGTAAAAACTCGGGCTGATGCAATCATAACACATACAATGGATGGATTTTCTACAGTCATCCAGTTGAAATAACCATTTGTCCCCCAAAATAAACTAACGGTTACCATGAGCATTTAATTGTTGTGTAGAAACATCTTACAGACAACCCAGTTTGTGTGAGCAACATTAAGCAATTGCAATCAATGCCAAGCCCAAAATCCAAATAATCCTTAGTGCAAAAGGGCAGTGATTGTGTATCAACCAACCAAACATGTTGTGGAAACCACGCAGACCCACGCATTGACATGGAGGAAGGTTGTGACCTTCTCAAATAAATCAATTCTGGGTTATCGAACATAAGGAAATTGACTGTGTATATGGACTACCCAATTACATTATTTAGAAATTGACTGTTCTTGAGATATTAGTACTCAAGAACAATTGGAGGCTAGACGCAGATAGCCTAGAAATCAACAGTAACCTTTTGTTTATTCATTTTTGGCCTTTATTTCATGTCCTTAGATTCTCGTGCTTCTATAAGAATAAGAGGCTTGTCACCTGAAATCAATCCTATTTCTGAAATAGGAAGAAGGAACGTTGTGTTATTTGCCCAACAAAGTGTTCTAAGGAGAACTTTATCCGAATCATCCACATTGTCTTTCTTTCCCTCACCTATCATCCACAGGATGACATCTAGTGGAGGCTCTGGTGGCACTAGAACTACTCCATCTTCTCAATATTCATCATCATCAGTGATTGGTAGCTTATATAGCCACCATATCCCTGTCCAATCCACTACAAACCCCACCAAAGTCATTAAAAAGTATGATATTTTTTAGTTCAAAGAGGACGCCACAACCACACCGTGGAATGTGTCCTCTCCTCTTAACCTAGCACCCGCTACTCATCCACTTCCAAAATTTAAAGAGCACCTGGCTACGTTTTCGAGGAATAACACTGTCAGTACCAATGAACACCTTGTGGCGTTCTCCAATGCTTGTCATATCATAGGGGCCAATGCCAATGATACCTGCATGTGCCTATTCATCAATTCCTTGGAAGGAAAGGTCGCGGCTGACTTATTTGACCTTTCTCTTAAGATTCTGTCTATTTGGGAGGAATTAATATATTGGTTCTGATCCACTTATGGGAAATCCCAAAGCCCCATCGATAAGTTAAGGGAATACAATAATTTCACCTATATAGATGGTGAGACCATCAAATCTTTCAACTTACGTTTCACCAAGTTATACAATCAAATCCATGAACTTATCAACCCTCAGAACCAAGCCTCTTTCATGCATTATTACAATGCATTTCCTTCCCCCTACCATCGTAGGATTGAGGAAAAATCCATTGATAATATCGGTTTCACTCTGCATAACTCTTCAGAGTATGAGGAACAACCTAAAATAATTGGTCTTCCCTAGGGAGAATCAGTTAGAAAGACAGATATGTCCACTCTCTTATAGCTAGTACAGTATATGAATAATCGTATGATAGAATTTGAGCAGAAGGGCATTGTCTACCCTCTCACCCCTAGAGCTTCGTCCTCTTCTGTACCCCCCTTTAGAAATCCGGTTGAGAACAATTTTCAACCTAAAGATATCCTGCCTCGGAGTTGGTGTAACTTTTGCAAGGAACACAACGAAGAAACCACATGTGAGGTAAAGAAGAGTTCTAGAGATAAGATCTTTGGTAAAAGACCAGAAGATACTATCGTTGTCCTAGATTTTGCAGAGCCAGAGGATGTTGTGGTCCTCAACACTAGGAACAAGGGCTATACTCCCAAGGGAAAATTTGATTCTCCCTGCACTTCTCCTAGCTTGAGATCATCCTCAATTGCTGCTACTCTCCAGGTTTCTAAGGTCCCTGAGAGTCAAAGAATCACTCCCCCTCTCCCCTCTTCCAAATACACTATCTTGAATAAACTGACCAACATCAAAGAAGATGCAACCCTCCTAGACATGGTTTCCGTCCTTGAACAACATATGCATCTGAAACAATCATGGAAGGAAAATATTTCATTGTGGCCAACCTTTCCGAAGAGGTAAACAAAGAGGATTCTTTTATAAATAAAGTAGGTGTACATAAATTTAGATATCCTGTAAAAAGTCACCCTTTTATATTTATGTAAAGATCATGGATACGATTGCCCATTGTTGCCTCATTGATGGTGGTTCGAGCCCCAATGTGATGTCAAAGATTATTATGGAAGAGCTAGGCTGTCTTGTACAAATGAAAATGCCAGAAGCATGCTTTCCTATAATAGTCTACAACAAACAACCATAGGTGAGATTAAGGATGTAACCTTGGTTTTATGCGCTTATCCTGAGATAAGGACAACCCTCAACATTCAGGTGATTGATATTCTTGTAATAAATTACTCAATTATCTTGGGGAAAGATTGGCAAGACTTAACGGGTGGATACCTCTCACTCGACGGGACACATTTATCCGTCCCTTGGAACGGTAAGAACATTATAGTCCTTAGAGAGGGAAGAATTTCACCCTACATAGAGAGTGTTTTTCAATCTAGTGTAAACTATATCGAAGAAGACCTAGGAGTGTATTCAATCTTTGCTAAAGAGGATAATATTCCTTTGGAAAGAATTGATTTAGATGATGATATGTGGCATATGCACTTTGATGGTTCACACTCTAACGAAGGTAATGGGGCTAGCATTATCTTGGTTTCCCCTACAGGAAGAATTCATAATTTGTATTATAGGTTAGAGTTTTCTTGTATGGACAATGTCGCTAAATTCAAAGCTTTGTTGTTAGGCATTGAGAACGCCCTTAATCTTGGTTGTGGTCACCTTTAAGTTTTTGGAGATTCAGAGTTTGTTGTGAACCTGATATGTAAGATATACTCTCCTAGAAACAAGTTGATGGGATGATACCCCAAATATGTTTGGGACCTTACCACGAACATTTTATCTTTCAACATCACTCGTATTAGAAGGGAGTTGAATTCAATGGCTGGTCGGTTAGCTATCTTTGTATCTTCTCTTAAACAATTTTTTTTTCTTCACAGTCTTGATTGTTATTTTCAATATCTATATTGTTCATATATCCCTGCCAATGTAGGATCTTGGTAGGCCCTCCCTAATGATGAGAGCATTTCTGCTTCCATCCAAGATGAACCTTTTAAGCATGAGAAAATTATATCCATAGAGAACAATAAGATTTCTGAGAGCTTGAATCCTCTTGAGAGTTCGTATTCATCGAGTGATGTAGGAAATAAAGAAGAACAAAAAGAAGATGAGTTACGAAAGAAGGTGGTTGAAGCCATCTCCATGAACATTAGGACACCTGAATCTTCAACAAATGTTAAAATAAATGTCCAATGTTCTGATAAAGAAGAAATGAGGTCTGCCGAGCTACTCGGTAGATTTCAAAAGGTTTTTGCTTTGTCTTATGAGGATATTCATGGTTTTTATCCTGGTATTATTCAAAATACTATGAAACTATCTAGGAAAAAACAAGAACCTGTTAACTTTGCACTGGAATCACCCTTTCAGAAGGAGTTGGTAAATATCTTAAGGTATATGATTATTTTTTTTGTCCACCCTAAACGGGTTCCAATTTGGGTACCTTCTTCAAATTCCATAGATTATACTACAACCTGCATTCATCTTCAAACTTTTAGGAAAGCGATTATTAGAAATCCTTTCCCTCCTCTCCATACGAGAATGATTCTGCAGCAAGTTGTTGATCAGGGGATCAAATTTTGCTCAAACATTCAAAGTGCTCGGAATCACTTCAAATTGAACGAGAGAGTAGGCCTCATCGTTGCAAACCCAACACAACTCTTTTGGGTTCAAATGAACATCGGGAGCGAGAGATATTGCGTTCTATTCAAAATGGAAAATAGGCAAAAAAGGGATGCTGACTGTACAGTCCGTATGGACGATGACATGGTAGACCATATGGATGACGTAGCAGGCCATACGCTGACGTGGCAGACATTTATTGGGCAGTTGGCATATGATGTGTTTTGTTGGTAGTGAATGGGAAGGCAACATGTGGCCCAATCAAAGGCCACCACGTGTCACTTGTTTGTTGGTTAAGACCTTTGCACTCAGCAGGAGTCCACCCCGTGACCTCCGGGGCAGGGTAAAGCTTTGGGAAAGGTCGCCCAACCAGCGCGCCCACACATGTTCCTTGTTATGTATATGCAAAGTATTGTATTTAACATTGTTTTAATGTATGTTTGGGCGTGGACCGGGCTGGGGCTAAGCCCCGACCCATGGTCATGTGTTGTATTGTATGTGACCAGAGATACGGTGGTTACCACCATAACCATATTATAACCGTTTAATACATGCGTGGTTTGGCATACCATGTGACCACTATACAAGTGCGTGCGGGTTTGACATACGGTTATCCAACGGTTGTTTAAAATTAAGCCCTGTTGTGTTGGCGCGCGGTCATGTGACTGCCATGTGCCCACGGGCCTTGGTA
>ML817725.1:0-10522 GCA_009831015.1 Picea engelmannii | reverse complement strand
CCATCAACAAAATCATTTTTGAATCCAAACGAAATCAACAGGATCGTTTTTCAAATTGATAGCACTATATTAAACACATACAAATGACCCATGTTTTTCACAATTCAAATCAAAACTTGTATGTAAATTGATACAAATGAAATCGTAATTGAATTAATCGGTTGATAACAGGATATGTGGGATTCGTCAAACGTTTGTTATTTCCATTTGGGGGAAGACAAAATTGATTGACAGTCAACGAAATCATCACTTGAATCAATTTGAAAATGAACTATTAGCCGAGTTTTCATACGAATTCAATAGAGACAAAATATGTCGATCTGAGCTTAACAAAATCGTTTTTGAAAATCAAAACCAACAGAGCAGCATCAAATCTATTTTCGATACCAATCCAACTCATACAAGCAATCATGCTAACTCAATACACGCAACAATTAAATCAAAATAAGAACGAATCGAAACGGTTTGAGGTCGATACAATTGTTATAAACCAACACAGTTCCACGATTTTAGCGAATAGATCTTTTGCACAGGTCGAATGTTGTCTAAATCCAAACGAGAATGTTGATTCAATACAAAAGAGAGTCATTTTTTCAATTTAATAGACTACATCGTATTTATCGAACCAATCCCTAATAATGATGCATTACACTCATAAAAGATCATACTAATTCAATCCTATGAAATCAGAGGAGCAGAGTTGATTCAAAACACAAACCAAACCAAATAAAAAACCAATCAATTGCTAAACTGGGAATGACAAAATCGCATAACCAAATCGTAAGTATATTTGAGTTTAGTAAAATGAATCTACTGTATAGGATCCACAACAAAATTATTTAAATTATAACAGAATCATTTCGAATCAAAACGAACAGAGCTAATTTGGAAGCAAAACCGAATATGTTACAATAATTTGAGCCAACTTACAAAGAAAAACTCATATTGAAATTCATACCTGGACAATCAGAAAACAACTTCGATTATGATAGTTTGGAATTAACGAAGGTTGTTGTCGATTCGACATTCCCGAATACAATCGAAACAATTGTCTTTTGTTTCTTGTCAGCAGCTTGAAGCTTGTCCCTTTCTCTTGATAGCACTGTAACTTGGTTCTCTAAAGACTCGATCTTCGATTGAAATAATCAAACGTCAGTGTAATAATGCTCTAGCCACACACCGCATTGGATACAAGAAGTTTGCACAGGCAAGGGTTTGTTTAAATGACCAAGGGTTTCATTATGCAACTTGATTCCTGGGTAGTTAGGATTGCTCTTTAGGCACGGGGGAAAATTAGAGACATAGTCATAGGGTTTCTTGGAGAAAAGACCATGGGAATAGGGGTATTCTTAAGCTAGGAAACACTCGATATTGGAGTCAGAGTCTTCGCTCAGAACTATGGTCTTTTGGTCGACGTTTGGCTTAGGTTTATTCCGGGCAAGTCTCGATATCAATCGAGCATTTTTCTTACCCTTTCTATTGACAATAGAATTACCCTTGACTTTGTTATTCACAGGCTTCTTGACAGCCTCAGTCTTGTCTGTTATGATGTCAGGTAGATCGATATCAAGGGAAACCAAGGGTTTGGCAGGGGGTAAAAGAATGTGAAATGGCACGGGTGGCCCAACCACAGTCTCACTAACCATGGCTTTATCAATTTGAGCAGACTCCGAATTAGCAAAGCCATTTCTGGATAGAAAGGCTTGCTAATTATCGCCATGAAGGTTTAAATGGTGGACAACGATGAGTCTAATCAAGCCATGGTGAAACAAGCTGTTATCAGCCTTCTCGCGTTTAAACATCTTAGCCATTTTTTAAAGACTACGAAATAAGTAGTGTGGCATGTTTAATGCATAGCCCATGAAATTCATTAACAACCGAAGGTGATAGAGAAAAACCAAACCATACCGACCTTCACAGGTCACAAATTGTTTCACAATCACCAAAAGATCATGCCACCTGGGTTTAAGGGTGGAAATAGGCATACCTTTGTCACAGGAGACAACCTTTCGTGATACGAATAACAAAGGCCACGACACCTCATCAACTTTGGAGTTTTTAAACCATCACTGGCCTGTGGCTGCTAGTCCCATAGCAGAGCTTACGAATTCTTCATTGATTTCAAGCTTAATGTCACCTACTTTAGCCCTACACCCATCAAAGGTAATGGCGAATTGCCGGGCAACCTTAAGGTTGAAGCCCTCGAACCTCTGTATAAACACGAGCGAACCATTATCTTCTAAATACGTACAGGCATCATCGAACAGTAACAGATCTTGACTACTGTTTGGCTCTATGTGCACCGCCGTTTCCATATATAGGAGCACACAGTGGGCAAGGTGAACAGGCCAGGGTTCGAACAGAGCATACACAAGGGCAGAACACTCACAAGCTTACCCGAAGACTAGCAAAGTTGAACCGGGATAGGGGAAACATTAATGACAGATCGTGCGAAGGTGGTGGAGCTGGTTTAGCCCATGCACAACAGTCCTATCCTATAGTACAACCGTCGGTGCATATTACTATTCAATCCACTATTGCATAGGTTAAAACTATACCATTCAATCAACCAATGAAATCTGTGGTAAGTGGATTAAACACTTGCATGAGCAATAACATTAGCATAGTTTTAAAACCAAAGCAATAAATCAAAATCACACCAAGGGTTTGATCATATGAACTATGTGTTGTATGAAACGATTTATATCGAGGGTCTAACCATAACACCAATGTATTTTCATGAAACCAATGATCAAAGAACATATAAATCAACTCACCAATGCATCACAAACTCGATCAAAAGAATATCATTACAATGAAGTCATATTAACAAATAAGAATGCCAAGTGAATAAGGATCATGGAGTCTTGTCAATCGTATAATGATAAGTAAATTGGAAACGCAATGGGAATATCGACAAGAATTATTACAACAATCCAGTGACGATTTTAATGTGAATTCGAAAACCAAGTTTTCATGCTTGCAGTCGTGAAAACAAGAACAAAGGTAAGTGTGCAGATAGCGTATGAAATAACAGTGTTGTTTTATTCGAGAATTGTGACGAAAAATCAAGGTTTGCAAAACACTGGTGTAGGCATCTTATAAGGACAGTAGAAAAATGTTTATTGGCTGCCAACAATGGTGACACACTGGTAGAAGCAGTGATCTCTACCAAAAGAACAAATTCAGATTAGGATAATGAGAAAATTCTAACTCAAAAACAACCACCAGAAAATTTGCGTAAACATCATTATTAATCAAATAATCCAGCAGTGTTCAAAGGATGAAAACTAATAACAGTATTGAGATCAGCGAGCCACGATATTAAAGGTAAATCTCCAATACTGTTGACAGAGCCACTACTACCAGCAGGTGTCCATAGCCTCGACAGGGTTTCCATTTAACCCACTCTGACATCCGTATCCTGCCAAGAAGTTCCAGATCAGAATAAAGGACATTTTAAGGTCAAGTTATCTCATTTTTTCCAATTTTCATGTACCTGACATTGCTTCGCTGCCAGCGGGCCTGTTCAGTACCTCGAAGAAGTTGTCTTGGTGTCATGCATGCATTTACCCACTACCAGCAGACCTGTTCAACATCCCGACAGGTTTACAAACACTTCCCACAGCTCATTTATTGATTTTTTTTTTTTAAAGATATATAATTGTGCGGGGTGACGCTGAAAATTACGATATTTTACCATATTTTTTTCAGACCTCAGTAGAAGTTTTTAGAACTGTCCTTCATTAAGATCCAGAGATGTTTCATTTTCAGAACGAACTTTCTAAGGCAGGGAGACATCATCTGAGTCATTCCCTTAAGGAACAGGGACAACGTAAAAAGATAATAGATGATCATGACAGGCTTTACTCAGAGATCGAAATCAGTTAACTTCTTTCAAACAACAGACTTTTTGCCAACACAGATGTAAATTTCAGAAGTATACAATTGATGTTTATACAATTATTCAGCAGTCATTTTAGTGAGGGAATTTTCTGTTTTCTTTGTCCGAATAGTTCAACATGCAGGTATGTGTATTTCAAAAGAAAAACTGATAAGCGAAAAAGAGAAATCAAAACCAAAATAGCAAACAAAAAGAAAACAAAGCACAATATGTACATAATACACAAGGGTTGTCATCAAGAAAAATATATTTTCATAGCTTGGCCATTCACTGGATAGGTGTCAGGCTGCCCCTCTAGATTCTGCAATTGGAAAGAGATGGGGCCTAGTTTCTCAGCAACTAAAAACAGTCCAAGCCATAAGTTTTGAAATTTCATGTGCTCTCCCTTTCCCTCATGTGGTTTGTCCCATTTCAAGACAAGGTCACCTACTTTGAAGTTCCTATCAGAGGCAGAGTTAGAATCGAACCAGCTTTTGACTATTTGTTGATGTTGATCTAACTTACGTTTGGCTTGGGCTCTTACCTCTTCTAGCTTTATCAAAGCGTTAATTCGGCTTTCCAAAGGGGGACAATCTTCTTCTTGTATTTTCTGCGATAGCTGTAGAGAAGGAAGAAGAATGTGTGGTGGTAGAATTGATTCTCTACCATAAACGAGAAAGAAAGGAGAGTTACCTACAACAGTTTTTGGGGTTACCCTATCAACCCAAAGTGCGTTTAACAGTGCATTATGCCAGTTTTTGTGATTTTCAGCCACCATTCTTTTGATGATTTTAATCAAATTCTTATTTGTTGATTCTGCCAATCCATTGCCCTGGGGGTAATAGCTAGAAGAATACTTCAATTTAATTCCTTTTTTCTAAAGATAACTTGCTCATTTCAAGAGAGGAAAATTAAGAAGCGTTATCGAATACCAAACAGTCAGGAATACCAAAACGAGTGATAATATTCGAATTTAGAAAGGCGATTACCTGACTGGTGTTGACAGTTCTTAACGCGGCAGCTTCAGTCCACCTGGTGAAATAATCTGTGGCTGTTATGATAAACTTATGCTGTTGTGAGGATGGTGAGTTGATTGGACCTATGATATCAAGGCCCCACTGCTGAAAAGGAGAGTCCACTGAGATGGGTTGCAAAGGAAAGGTTGGTTTTTGTAACCGCCCTGATGCTTTTTGACAAATAATACACTTGCGACACAAAGAATGGGCATATTTAAAAAGCGTGGGCCAGTAATAACTGGCTCTCAAAACTTTATGGGCGGTAGTGTCACCACCAAAATGTCCACCAGCTTCTCCTGCATGCAATTCTAGTAAGAATTTTTCTGCTTCGTCTTTCTCGAGACAGCGCATCAGTACACCATCAACATTTTGACGAAACAGAATACCATTAATCAAATGAAAGGAGGTAGACTTTAATCTTAACGCTCTTCTTTTAGTGGGATCTAGGTGACAGGGGGCTGACCCATGTTCAAGACAGAATCTTATATCGTCATACCATGGACTGACAGAGTTTTGTGCGCAACAAATTACATTTTGATCGCGCTGTCCTAGGTTTGACATATCGTTTTCTTCTCGCTGTCCTGCTGCTAAATCAACAACTAACTTGCATAACCCTTGGCCTCTCACTATCTGAGTTGGGGTGATTTCTATGTCGTACTCCTGTAAGGAAGTAACCCAGTTAGCCCTCTTTTCTCCTAGCTCTTTCTGCACTAACAGATTCCTGATGGTTGGATAAGGGAAAATAATCTTCGTCCTGGATTTCAAAAGATAAGACCAGAAGTGTTTGACTGCTTTGAAAATAGTGTAGGCTTGTTTATCTACCGCTGGGTAATTTAGTTCCGTGCCCTTGAAAGCAGAGCTCATAAAGGCAATGGGTACTTTGTTGTTTTCAACGTTCTTTTGAGTTAGGACTGCAGCGTAGGAGCGGTCGGAAGAAAAAGTGTAGAGGGTGAAGTCTTTGGAGAAGTCGGGGCTCATCAGAGAAGGGGCATCGATTATGGCCTTTTTTACCGAATCAAAATCCTGGCTTTCTAAATATCCCCAATGATATTGTACGTCTTTTTTAATTAAATTTTGTAGAGGTTGGACCATTTCTGAGAAGCTAGGAACAAATCTCCTAACAAAGTTTATCTGCCCTAGGAAAGACTGCATAGAATTTTTGGATGTAGGAGGGGGAAGTTTTGCAATAGCTTGAGTTTGCTCAGGGTCGATAATCATCCCTTTGTTTGACACAATAAATCCTAAGAGTTTTCCTTGTTCTACTGCGAAAATGGATTTTTTCGGGTTCAAAGAAATGTCGTATTTATGACATCGTTGTAGAACAACTCTTAAATGAGCTAGATGATTCGTTTTGTTTTTCGAGAAGACAGTAACGTCATCCAGGTAAACTACAACAGATTGATTGATTAATCCTCGGAAAGCGATGTCCATCGCTCTCTGGAAAGTGGCACTGGTATTAATCAATCCAAAGGGAATTTTTCGATAAGCATAGGTGCCCCACGGGGTGCGGAAGGTGGTTTTAAGTTAGTCTAGAGGAGACATCAGGACTTGGTTGTACCCCGAGAAACCATCAAGTAAGGATAGCCTCTCAGAACCAGATACCTGTTGAAGGATCTATTCCATGGGTGGGACAGGATAATTGTCTTTATCAGACGCTCTATTAAGGTTTCAGAAATCGACACAAAGTCGGATTTCCCCTCTTTTCTTCCAGACAGGGACAAGGTTAGAAGCCCATTGAGTGTGCCTAAATGGGAAAATTATCTTAGCATTAAGGAGTTTATTCAATTCTTTTTTTACGGTCGATTCAAGCTTAGGGTGCATTTTCCTTAATTTTTGTTGAAAGGGCGAGATTTGGGGTTTCATAGGAATGACATGTTGTATGATATTAGGGTAAAAAGTTTTAAGGTCATCATACGTCCACGCAAAAATATCTTTAAATTCTTTAAATAATTTAATAAATGCAGCTTTTTCTTGTTCAGAACACCCCACCCCTAAATTAATGCACTGCGGATTGTCATTAGTTCCTAAGTTCACTTTTTCAAGTGATAACGAGGAACTATTGGTTTTATAGTTGACCGATTTTTTGAATTTATCTTGAAGATCATAAAATTTCTCTAATCTAACTACAGATTTAGGGATCGAATTTACCATGTCCGATGAAGATTCAGGAGTTCTCGGATCTGGTATTACCGTGAAATCATGCAAATTGTCGTCGTGAGTGCATTTGTCTATCACCGCGCCTTGAAAAGTTTCTTCCATGTGTAGGAAGCTAATAATCTATTGATCGTCGTCGAAGACTCTCCAATTCGTGATGTTGTCGGGAACGGATGGCCTAAACAACAACTCAATGGAGAATGCGTCTGGGGACAAACCTTCTGTAGGAAAGAGTTTAGAAGCTACGTTAGCTAATAGATCTGCTTCAGAATTATTCAATCTAGGAATAGAATTTATATTGAAAGCAGAAAATTTATTCATTAAATTCCATAGCTCGGATTGGTAGCTTTTAAGATGCGGAGACAGACAGTGGATAGAATTTCTTACCTGTCTAACCACGATCTCAGAATCACCAAAGACAGTCAAATTTTGAATGTTCATATCTAAAGATTTTCTGAGGCCTTGCAGTAAAGCCTCATATTCTGCAGTGTTATTAGTACATTCAAATTCTATCCTACATGCAATCAATGTTTTGTTACCTGCCAGATCGATAATAACATAGCCTGCACCAGCTCCTTCTTTGGACTTTGACCTGTCGAAATAAAGAGACAAAATTTGATTTTCATCGGGTGCATGAGATCGTTGTGTAGAAACTGTTGGCTGCACATATGCTACAATCTCGAACTGCTGTTCTGGATTGGTGATAGCTGAAGTCTCAGCCATGAAATTGCCGAAAAAGGTATCCATCCCTTGTATTTCGGGTGAATCGGAAGAAGGTGTAAATGGTTCGTTGGGATCATTCAAATCTGTGACTGTAATCTTAAGGTAGCGTTCACGTTTTACCTTGATCTTGTTGGGCTTGCCGTTCTCTGAAAGCCATAGGTGAGACCAATCTGTCACGAAATAGCCATGTAACTTCTCTGACCAATCCCTACTTAAAAACATACCGTACACTTCTGGAATATCCACGACTATAATATCAATTACTTGATGAACGTTGGGGTTAGATGATAATGTTATAAGCACGTTCCTTAATTCGCCTATAACTTTAACATTAGTACGATCAAGTTGGATGATTTTTAATGTACATGGTTCAACCTCAACATCAATCTTCTGACATACATACCATGACATTATATTGGATGTTTCTCCTGAATCTACCATAGAATTGTGCACGTTTCTATTAAAGATTTCGAACATTAACAAAAATGGAGGTACATTTTTGCGAGTACTAAGGGTGGTAGCTTGTGGCTTTTTAGTCGCAGTTTCTAAAGCTACTTTATCTACATTATTTACATTATTTACAGGAAGGCTTCCTTTATCTTGAGGATCATTATTATTCTTAGTGGAAGTCTTATGAGGAACTTTTTTCTGAACAACCTTGTTACCATTTGAATTACTGTTTTTACTATTCTCTAAGATGTTCTGTAACATTTTTTGTAGCAAAAACGGAAATTTTAATAGCTCATAAACATAAATGTTAGCCCTTAACTTTTTAAGATCTTTAAATAAATCATAATCTAAGTTGGGGTTCACATGACTTTGTTTAGTCTCAGCTGGTTTAGATTGCTTTGGGGGTAAAGTCATAGTGTTTTCGGAAGAAGGTTTGTTCACTGTCTTACTCCTAGTATTGTAGGGATGAATCGTCTCGAAGTTATATTGAAAGATGCTATCCGAGAAGTGTCCAAAAATATTTGGAGAAGACTCCTCTTCTTGAACTGTCTCTTGTTCAACAACCTCCTCAGGAATCTCAGGAGGCATCAAGTTATCCTAGGCTTCTAGAATTGTTTGAAGGGCGTATTGCATACTTTCTAGATTAAGGCCTTCAGTAGTAGGATTAGGTCGGTTGGTGGGAAAAGGCTTCCTGAACGGGGGCTTGTAGGGCCCTTTGCTCGAAGAAGCTTCTTCGGTCGTCCTTTTCAAGTCTATAACTTGGTTTGACAGTTTTTGAACGACTTTAGTCAAGTTTTCTAAATCAGGTTGTGTTTTACTTGGAGTAGGTCTTTGGAGGATTTCGATTTTCTTTTTGGAAGAAGAAATAGTATCAGTTTCATTGCTAGTAGTGTCTTTTAAACTAAGTATGTCTTTTTACATCTGGCTGGCCTCTTCGAAGGCCTCTAACAACGTGGCTTTCTTGGATCGTTTAACCTAAATGGATATACTTTGATGCAAGGCTTTGGTTTAATATGCTATAATAAGATTCTCGATAGGCATGGAATTGGTAGGGATTCGGTTCTTAAGTGTTAATAATCTTTGATTAAAGTCTTTAATCTTATCTTTTGGGTTCATTCTTAATCTAGAAAGCTCCATAACTAGAACTTCTGGAGTTTTATCATCTCTGAAATTTTCCAAAAAACAGGATTCAAACCTTTCCCAAGACACGATGGTATGGGGTTGCTAGGAAAAGTACCATGTGCATTGCCCTTGAAAGTGTAAGGGAACAACCTACAAACTATATCTTCATGCTTGACATTGCGGAGTCTTATGGCTAACATAAACTTTTTGATGTGATCTTCAGGGATCTGTTTTGAGTCAGGGTCAAACTTGGGAAGCCACTTCTCCAGATGTTTGGGTAAGGGATGTTGAGGCCCAAGTATGACTACTGCATCCTGGTCGAGCCAAGGTATAGCAGGGTTTTTCTGGTTGGCCATTGGTGTAGTGGTTGTGGAAGGCTGAGAAGATGAACTACCTTCATGAGAAGAGTCTTCTCCCAAAGAAGAAGGGGATGATGGAGGTAGTGAAGGAGGTATTCCAGATCCTCCTGCAACAGGAGTGAGGGTTGGATCTGTAGGGTTCACAGTGAGGTTAGTGCCTCTGAGTTGTTCTATGATATCAGAGAAATATAAAGGTTGGTCCAAAGGTCGATTTGGTTGCCTCAAACGAGCTAAGGCACTATGTGTTCTTATAATAGATTGGCGGACAATCTCTTGTATGTCACCACCTGTAGGATTTGGGGTTACTGTCTCAACTGTGATCCGTGGATCGTCGTTTGATGTGGTTTTTGTTTGAGGGGGAATGTTATCGTTCGAATGACTTCTTGTCACTATAGGTGAGCGATTAGGTGGTGGAGGAGTCTTACGATCGCCTCATGCCATTAATAAATTTCAGGCCCTCCTTCTAGCGCCATTTGTTGACAGGCGAAATTGACCATCCCTCAACTGAAAGAGTGGATCCGGTCCAGGGTTGTCTAAATAACCAAAGCCATTTGGGATAACCCACCCTGATGGGTTTAGCGGCTCCGTTAGCTGATCTAATTCCTAGGAAAACAAATGAAAACTATACTAATAAACTAATCTGAATAAAAACAATAATTAAAACAAACTAATAAACAAATCTAAACTACATATATACAATCTATTACCTAAATCTTAGAACTATAACTCTATAAGAGAAAAAGTTTAATTAACAATAGAATCAGCTTTAATTACAAATATACAATATTTACAAATTACAGATTTGATTTAAAACC
>ML817724.1:37313-47935 GCA_009831015.1 Picea engelmannii | reverse complement strand
ACCCATGTGATATCCAACCTTAAAAATAAATTTGAAATGATAGACTTAGTCCATTTGTGTTATTTCTTTGGCCTCCAAATTTTTCAAACCAAGGAAGGAATATTTCTTTCCCAGTCTAAGTTGTATGTGTGTGACCTTCTTCTCCACTTTCACATGGATGATTCTAAACCAACCCCTTCTCCCTTCCATTTTGGAGTCAAACTTGCTACCACATGTACTTATATTGAAGTTGATGTCACCTTGTACTATCAGTTAATTGGTATCCTCTTATATTTGACTGATACTCGTCTTGATATTTCCTTTGTTGTTGGTCTTGTTTCTCAGTATATGAAAACACCCCATGAAATCCATTGGAAAACAACTAAAAGGATATTTCGATATGTTCGAGATAAAATTTAGTTTGGGATACATTACAGTTGAGGGGGGATTCCCTTGTTTGTTGATTTCATTGATTTAGATTGGGTCGACAACCCTAACAATCAGAGGTCTACTGCAAGTTATATTTTCAGCCTTGGTAATAGACCTGTCACTTGGGTGTGCAAGAAACAACATGCCATTTCTCTTTCTTCGATAGAGGTAGAGTACTAAGAAACAATTAATTCAAGTCAATAAGTCTTGTGGCTTTAATAGATCCTTTCAGAGTTTGGATTCTAACAACAACATCTGACCACCCTATGGTGCAATAATCAAAGTACAATCAAGCTTTCTAAAGACCTAGTTCAACATTAGTGCAACGAACACATCAAGATACACATGCACTTCATCAGAAATATCATTCATGATTGAATTATTGAAGTGCTCTTTTTCTCTATAGAAGTGATGTGAGAGCATTTCCTCAAAGTCAACTTTTGAACTCTAGAAGGTTGAACAAACCTTTATCAAAAGGAGTGGGTTCCCTTAATTTAGGGTTTAAGGATAGATTAGGGGATGTTTTTCCCAAAATCACAATGTGATCACTTTTAACAGGGAATATTGGTTTGATAGTTATTTTGTAAGTTGATAATAGTAGATTCAGTCCAAAGGAGGTTTGTCAACAAAGTCAAGTAATTAAAATTCTAAAATTAAGTAAATTAGTTGCAAAAACTATGGAGCTTGTTAGGGTTATTTTAATTTGGAAGTTTCATCTTCCACATATTTATGTAAGCCTTCAATAATGGATTTCATAGGAGGGGGCCAGGGCCAAGGAAGTGCCCAAGTTGCGTAAAATCAATCCATTAGAGGGCTATGAGCTAGGAAATAGACAATGATCTCACTGAGAATGTATGTACAAGAATTGATTATGCCAATGGTGTGTTTATACCTCCAAAATGTGTATGCCTCTATATTCATTAGTTAATACATTATCATGTGTGAATGATTAATTACATCATTTAAATGGGTAAATATGGGTTTTTCATGTTAATCCTGTTAATAAAGAATCAAGGATAGTTTCCGAAGAATGGACAAGATGATTGTGGATGATAGTCGAGCCTTCTACTTATGGGAACATATGTTATAATAAGTTTCCTTGTGTGTGCTTACAGTGAAAGGTGAGTCTTTGTGTAAAGGAGGGTTGAATGACATAGTCTCATTGAAGAGGAACAAGATCGAGAAGAAGCAAGTCAAATTTCATATGAACTTCAAAGGGATGGAGGAAATATGACAAACAACAAGAAAAAAATGTGCACATTGATCAACTAGAAGACCGATGGTGGTAATCGAGTCACATGGTGAAAGTGATGCATAGACGTGGCGAGCAGAAAGTCAACATGGAAGTGAGTTGACATCTAGGTGGATGCAGTACAAAGGAAGGGTAATGAGACCGGCCTTAAATCCCTCGAAAAGATGAAATTTTATTTCCTCAGTGGATTATATTCTAGTGGGTTGGTGATTTGTTGACATACCTTCAGTCGGACTAGATTCATACTCAAACAATGGGGAGTTGGATGAGTATTCCCACTATATGGTGCCAGTTAAACTAGATCGGAGTAAATAGTTAAAGGCGTGGCCTTAAAGCTCTCGGTGACCCGATGGCCCGGTGGTCGGTTAATAGAAAATAGATTAGGTCAAGACCCATAACGAAGAAAGGAATTAGATGAACATAGAAGCAACTTCTAAAGATGCATATCTAGATGAGATTTGGTAAGTAAACATGGTCTTTATGTTTTACCTTTAATTCTGGGAAATTTATTTTTGGTAGGTACCAACAAGTAGAAATTTGTGGCAAAGACCCTTACAACAGAGAAGTTGTAACTAATTCCATTTGAGGTTGGAAATGAGGAGAACATTGGAAGTTCTCAAGATGATGTGTGGAGTGAAAAATCTTGGAGCAAGGAAGCTTAGAAGTTTTTAGAGGAAAGAACCATAGAATACTGAAATTATAGGTTCAAGAGAGAAACTTGGTGAGGTATTTTGTAGCAGGGTGCAAAAGGCCTATTACTACAGAGGATATTGCAGCTCACTATTGATAATTGTGAAGCTCAGAGAGATGGATATGACTAGATAAAGACATATGAAGGTTTCATAAGGAAGACACGACAAGATGAGAGAAAGTGCGAGAGAAATTGGCAAAAGGAAGATGAGTGTTGAGGAAATAGACAGAGGAATAACCGAGTTGAAGGAAGTGCTCGGTATGATGATGATGTTGCTACAGGAACATATGGAAAGAGACCGAAGATGTGGTTAGAGATTGGGGAATAAGGTCAAGTGTCCTATTGTGCAATTATTTGCAAGGAAGCTAAGACACATATTCAATGTTTGGATGAAGACAAAGGAGAAACTCAAGGAAGCGAAGTATAGAAGAAAGTCTTTTGGAGGAGGACAAATAGTTCAAATTTGTGAATTTGAACAAGGAAAAATGCTTGGAGAAGATGGTGATTTGGATGAGAACCATGATGAGAGTCTCATGGAGTGTTTATTCTAGTACAAGGAGAATATGCAAGAAGTATCAAAAGAGACACAATATTATCAAGGTTTTCAAACTAATAGTTTTTGTGTGGTTGCAGGTACTAAAGAAGAAAGATAGGGTTCAAATGTAGTGCTAACATATTGATATGACAAGATAAGATTTCTGAAAGAGTGGCTAGAAAAGTCCATTGTTTAAGGAGGATGTATAGTATTTGTAGACGCAGAGCATCCAAGAATTATTGGTTGTAGTATTGTAATTTAGGAAGTTGAAGGCGAAGAGAAGATTTTAATTACATCATTTAAATGGGTAAATATGGGTTTTTCATGTTAATCCTGTTAATAAATAATCGAGGATAGTTACCGAAGAATGGACAAGATGATTGTGGATGATAGTCGAACCTTCTACTTATGGTAACATATGTTATAATAAGTTTCCTTGTGTGTGCTTACAGTGAAAGGTGAGTCTTTGTGTAAAGGAGGGTTGAATGACATAGTCTCATTGAAGAGGAACAAGATCTAGAAGAAGCAAGTCAAATTTCATATGAAATTCAAAGGGATGGAGGAAATATGACAAACAACAAGAAAAAAAATGTGCACATTGATCAACTAGAAGACCGATGGTGGTAATCGAGTCACATGGTGAAAGTGTTGCATAGACATGGCGAGCAAAAAGTCAACATGGAAGTGAGTTGACATCTAGGTGGATGCAGTACAAAGGAAGGGTAATGAGACCGACCTTAAATCCCTCGAAAAGATGAAAGTTTATTTCCTCGGTGGATTATATTCTAGTGGGTCGGTGATTGGTTGACATACCTTCAGTCGGACTAGATTCATATTCAAACAAAGGGGAGTTGGATGAGTATTCCCACTATATGGTGCCAGTTAAACTATACCGGAGTAAATAGTTAAAGGCGCGGCCTTAAAGCTCTCGGTGACCCGATGTCCCGGTGGTCGGTTAAGTAATCCCAGTAGTCCCGATGGTCGGTTAAGCAAGCCCAATGGTCTCGATGGTTGGTTAAGCAAGCCCAGTGGTCCCGATGGTCGGTTAACAATAGTTTTAAACAATGAGAAATTAAGCAGATAAGTGAAGAGATGCAAGAAAGGGATAAGAGGGGTTTAACGTTGACCCGATTGCACCATATTTTTCAGTATCATAGAAATAATGCTCCTGAATTTGGTCAAGTTATTAGAGCGAGTTATTTTTTCATGTTTGAAGAAGGAAGATCATGAGTTTACAAACACAAAATAACTACGGATTCATAATAGAAAATAGATTAGGTCAAGACCCATAACGAAGAAAGGAATTAGATGAACATAGAAGCAACTTCTAAAGATGCATATCTAGATGAGATTTGGTAAGTAAACATGGTCTTTATGTTTTACCTTTAATTCTAGGAAAATTATTTTTGGTAGGTAGCAACAAGTAGAAATTTGTGGCAAAGACCCTTACAACAGAGAAGTTGTAACTAATTCCATTTGAGGTTGGAAATGAGGATAACATTGGAAGTTCTCAAGATGATGTGTGGAGTGAAAAATCTTGGAGCAAGGAAGCTTAGAAGGTTTTAGAGGAAAGAACCATAGAATACTGAAATTATAGGTTCAAGAGAGAAACTTGGTGAGGTATTTTGTAGCAGGGTGCAAAAGGCCTATTACTACATAGGATATTGCAGCTCACTATTGATAATTGTGAAGCTCATAGAGATGGATATGACTAGAGAAAGACATATGAAGGGTTCATATGGAAGACACGACAAGATGCGAGAAAGTGCGAGAGAAATTGGCAAAAGGAAGATGAGTGTTGAGGAAATAGACAGAGGAATAACCGAGTTGAAGGAAGTGCTCAGTATGATGATGATGTTGCTACAGGAACATATGGAAAGAGACAGGAGATGTGGTTAGAGATTGGGGAATAAGGTCAAGTGTCCTATTGTGAAATTATTTGCAAGGAAGCTAAGACACATATTCAATGTTTGGATGAAGACAAAGGAGAAACTCAAGGAAGCTAAGTATAGAAGAAAGTCTTTTGGAGCAGGACAAATAGTTCAAATTTATGAATTTGAACAAGGAAAAATGCTTGGAGAAGATGGTGATTTGGATGAGAACCATGATGAGAGTATCATGGAGTGTTTATTCCAGTACAAGGAGAAGATGCAAGAAGTATCAAAAGAGACACAATATTATCAAGGTTTTCAAACTAATAGTTTTTGTGTGGTTGCAGGTACTAAAGAAGAAAGATAGGGTTCAAATGTAGTGCTAACATATTGATATGACAAGATAAGATTTCCGAAAGAGTGGCTAGAAAATTCCATTGTTTAAGGAGGATGTATAGTATTTGTAGACACAGAGCATCCAAGAATTATTGGTTGTAGTATTGTAATTTAGGAAGTTGAAGGCCAAGAGAAGATTTTAGAATCGAGACCATATTCTGAGAAAATTAAAGGCAGAATGAATGACAAAGGTTGGATGGGAGATACTTCTAGTAGTGATATACATAGATTCATGAAAGAGAATTTACAACAACATGAAAATATGGAGGTTGATGAGAAAGAACATGGTCAAGAAGAAGACAAAGGAATGGAGGCAGCAATACAGGGTAGGAAAGTCAAAGAGAAGGACAGTGACCAACATAAATTTCCATCATTTGGACAACATAATGAAGAGATTAATCGAAGTATGGAACATGAAGGGATGAAAGATGGTAAAGTAATATAAACATTCATACAAATATTGTATGAAAAAATAAGGCAGAAAATGAAAATCATTTGGGTGTACCAACAAAGGAAAAAACTAGACATTGAATTTGATGAGTTATGGAAGTGTTTGATGAAGATGCCTGAGTGGAAATATAAAAGGATGAAGAATAACAACAATATCCAAATATAATTTACTGAAAGGACTAATAAAAACAAGGTAAATGAACAACAAGAAAGAAAATTATGGAATCCTGGAAGACCAACGATAACAAGAAAGCAACAATACAATCAAGCAAGTGGAAAACAACAACATATGGTTTGGGATCCAAGTAGACTTCAAGAAATAGAAGACTCATGAATAGGAGTCCAGAAAATTTTTGTACCCTGGGAGTCTAATGCAAGATATTTTCCTCAAATTCAAATTTTGACCTCTAGAAGGTCGAACAAACCTTTACCAAAGGGAATGGGTTCCCTTAATTTAGGATTTAAGGATAGATTAGGGGATTTGTTTCCCAAAACCATAATCTAATCAATGTATAACATGGAATATTAGTTTGAAGGTTATTTTGTAAGCTGATAATAGTCGATTTGATCCATAGGAGGTTTTTCGACAAAGTCAAGTAGTTAGAATTCTAAAATTAAGTTAAATAGTTGCATAAACTATGGAGATTGTTATGGTTGTTGTAATTTGAAAGTTTCATATTCCACATATTTATGTAAGCCTTCTAGCATGGATTTCAGAGGAGGGGAGCAAGGCCAAGGAAGCATCCAAGTTGTGTAAAACAAGGCTAGTAGAGGGTTAGGAGCTAGGAGATAGACAATGGCATTACATAGGACATATTTACAAGAATTGATTATGCAAATGATGTGTTTATACCTCCAAATTGTGTATGCCTATTTGTTCATTAGTTAATACGTTACTGTGTGTGAATGCTTAATTACAATATTTAAATGGGTAAATCTGGCTTCTGCATGTTAATCATGTTAATAAAGAATCAAGGATAGTTTTTGAGGACTGGATGAGATGATTGTGGATGATAGTCGAGCCTTTTGAATATGGGTGCATATGTTATGACAAGTTTCTTTGTGTGTGATGACAGTGAAAGGTGAGTCTCTATATAAAGGAGGGTTGAATGACATAGTCTCATTGAAGAGGAATGATATCGAGAAGAAGTGATTTGAAGTTCCTATGAATTTCAAAGGGATGGGGGGAATCTGACAAACAACAAGACAAAATTATGCGCATTGATCAACTAGAAGTCCAATGGTGGTAATCGAGTCACATGGTGAAAGTGTGGAGCAGATGTGGTAGGAAACAAGTCAACATGGAAGTGAGTAGACATATGGGTGGATGTAGTACAAATGAAGGGTAACTAGACTGGCCTTAAATCCCTCGAAAATATTAGATTTGATTTCCTCAGTGGATTGATATTTCCATGGGTCAGTGACTAGTTGACAGACCTTCGACTGAACTAGATTCATACTTAAGTAAAGGGAGTTGGACAAGTATTCTCGGTGTCAAGTGGATGGTTAAACCGAACTAGAGTAAACAATTAAAGGTGCATCCTTAAATCTCCTAGTGACTCGATGGCTCAGTGGCCTGGTGGTCCAATGAACTGGTGGCCTGATGGCCATTTAAGTAAGCTCTCTGGTCCAGTGGTCCTAGTATTCAGTTAACATTAGTGTTAAATGATGATACATTAAGTGGTTAAGTGAAGAGATGCAATAAAGGGATAAGAGGGGTTTAAATCTGACCCTATTTCCATCAAGAAGATCAAGTTGTAGACATTTTCACAAAGTCTCTTACAGAAGAGAAGTTTTCAA
This sequence comes from Picea engelmannii, assembly GCA_009831015.1. Classification (NCBI taxonomy): domain Eukaryota; kingdom Viridiplantae; phylum Streptophyta; class Pinopsida; order Pinales; family Pinaceae; genus Picea; species Picea engelmannii. Next base: position 40,532 of record ML817724.1, on the reverse strand, counting down.
AAATTTGATCTCTGTTAGGAGTTCAGGAAGTTGTCATTAAGGAGGGATATGCTATGATGCATCCTTCATTCTCCTATTGTGTTACCTTTGTAAATCCTTCAATCCTATCCCAAGTTGTTCTTAAGGGGGGATGTTAGGATATTTAGACACTTAGGAGATAGTTAAGATCAACTTGGTCTAATGTGTCTTTAGGTTAAAGTGTGTTTCTTAGTGTATTTATTTAGTATACATTAGTAAAAACATCGACGTGTTGATCTTTTATCTAGTTGTGTGAGTGGTTACTGAAGGTGTTCATCCTCTGCTGGAATACCTGTGTTGTCAAACAACTACAACATTTCCAAGGGCTTGTCTTCAAGATAGTGAACTGCATGGTACTCATACCAAGAGCAGATGAGACAATGATGTTAAGCCACGTAAGGACAAATGGAATTTTTCAATCTACCCAAACCACAAGATAGATGACCGATGGACAAAAGATTCCAGAAGGATTCTAAGACAAAAGATTCCAGAAGGATTGTGCCCTTAAAAAAATGACTTCGGTGTATACATTGAATAAAGTTAAAGCCAACAACTAAATTTCAAATTTGAGGATTTGGGTTTGACCTCATTAATTCAATTATAAAAAAGGACAATTCAATTCTTCTTAAAAAAGACAATCCAATACAATCCCTTTGTTTGATGTTTTGGTTGGTTCAATGAAGAGTGTCAGGCTATAAAATATTTGAGATGTTGATGCTTTTCTTATAAAATCTACTACATTAAAATAAAAATAAAATATGTAAAAAAATGTTTGCCTAAAATTCGAGAGTGGCTAAAACAACTAAACAAATAAAGTTAAACAAAATCATATGTAAATAATTATGTGTAGTTGTTTTTTTCAATCTCCACGAAGTAGTATTAGAAGCATTTGTGAAAATACTAATTTGAAGAATATTGTAGGGGAAGATTAGAGAATGCCATCTTGATAATGGCCTAACTAGGAGAGCTAGTGAAACTATCGTAGGAGGTATCAAATTGATATGTTTAGTCCTATGTTCTCTCCTAATAATGAAAGCCTATGAGCCATTAGTGGAACTAATGAAGTTGTAAGATGAGTCTCAAGAGATAGTTTTTGGATCTATTGAGTGTGAGTGATTGTCACCTTGTGTGAATGGTAAGCTCTAAGGGTGCTAATTGAGATTGTGGTAGTGAGGGAAGCAATGTGTCCCCTAGCCATCTTGATAGTACTTCCATTATCCACTAAAGAGTCTACATGAATTTTTGTACCTTTGCTACCAAAGAGAGGGAAGTAATCTATGGTGTTCCTTGTGAGCTCAAATAGAGTATTCAAAATAAAACAAATGGAATGTAGCTACAAAAAGCAAATAGAAAAAACAAGGCAAAGGGAAATATAGTTGTTAAAAGAAAATAAATAGAACTAGAATTGGAAAATAATAGCAATAAGAAAACCTTTATTTATATTCAAAACTAGTTGTCAATATTCACTTGCCTCTTCAAGGGGCAACCTCCAACATGAGAAAATATCTAAATACAATAATATTCACTTGACAATCGACTACATACCTTCTAATATAATATATAGTTTCTAATTGACCAAAACCCTAACCACCTAGTCAACCTCCATTAATGAGGATTCAACCACTAACTAGTGGACCTTATTTAATGAGGCCACTTACATTTATTGCCTTCACACTCTACTACCTCGTGGAACCTTATTTAATAGTGATGGCCTTCGATACATTAAGTAACAATCTATTCCACTAACTATGGGAGCTAGAGTGGGACCATAACATGCCCTCCCCGTTACAATGCAACTTTGTCCTCAAGGCTAGAGACGAGGAAATTGGTGAAGAACATAAGTTGGTTCCCATGCATCATCTCTAAGATGTGTATTCTTCCATCTGATAACAAAATTATTGGATAGTGCACTAACAAGGAAAATGCTCACATTTGTCCAAAACAACCTCAAGTTGCCGCCAAGTGGAACTCTCCTCATCCAATTCTGGAATAGTGGTTTGAAATCTGTAATTGGACCTAAGCACTTTCTTCAAGAAGAACACATGAAAAACTAGGTGGATCTTAGAATGGCTAGGCATAGCCAATTTGTAATCCATTAGACATATTTGTTAGAGTATAGTATACGGTCCATAAAACTTAGGAGCTAACATATAGTATATCTTCTCCTTAAGTAAGGTTTTCTTATGGGGTTGGAAAAACAAGAACACCCGATCCCCTTTGTCAAAATGGCATTCAAAGTGATGCTTTATCACAAGAGCTAGAATATTTGTATTCATTAAAAGGGGTGCAACCTAAACTACTAAGTACATAATTTAGAACTCGTTTATAGAGAAAAATTCCAATTCAAACATACTAGCTATTGTTAGGTAGGTATTATATTCTTTGCATGTGTGTGGGGGGGTGTGTCATATTTGACGACTACGTCTAACGATCCCTCCCTAGTAGTGGTATTTGTGTTGTGTGCACCAAATGATTTCCTAGGGGTCAGTATTTTTGGTAGTTGTAGAACACCTAAAATATTGTGTATATATTGTATTGTGAATGGTGAAATTAACAAAATAAAGAGATGAGAGGTGCGGCACCAAGGAAGGTTGGTTTTCCCCCCACTTAAGGGTTTCCAGCGTAAATATATGTGTACTATGTGTATGAGCCATTGATTAATTTTTGTTTTTCTCAAGAATCTGTATGCATTGCTTTACTTCACATGTTTAAAACTTACATCTATATTCCATGCATGTACACTATCCCTATACCTCCTCCAATGCCTAAGACTATTACTGAACTAGAATGAGTAAATTCGGTAAAAATACTGAGAATACATACAAAAAAACAAGACATGTCTAAGTTCAAGGTAGGAACATTCTAAACCTCTTCCTTTTTGACATCTTCATCATATGACAATGCCACTGAGACATTTAGATATGGTAATAATGATGCCAACACAATTATCGACTTAACGAGAATTGTGAGCTTAAAATGAGAACTCTAGCCCTTAAAACCCATATTTTTTCATAAAAAACATGAAAATCAACCCCTAAATCAAAAAATGGTGTTACCCGTAGCACCATTTTTTCTAACCAGGTCAAATTACAACTTTTTTCAAGCATGACTTAAAAAAATCAAATAGTTTCTTAGAAAAACCTTAAAATCAACCACCAAATCAAAAAGTGGTGCTACCTGTAGCACCATTTTTTCTAACCG
>ML817724.1:2028-37187 GCA_009831015.1 Picea engelmannii | reverse complement strand
TATATATATATATATATATATATATATATATAGAGAGAGAGAGAGAGAGAGAGAGAGAGAGAGAGAGAGAGAGAGAGAGAGAGAATTACATTTTGTAGGTGCTAGTTTAGCACATTCGGGAGCATAAAAAAGTGTGATGGTTTGCACCAGGGAAAGTGGTGATCTGCTGATAGTTTTAATGACCATACTCTAGTGTTCTAGAGTCTTAACTTTAGATCCAGAGTCTAGAAATATGATACTATTTAGTGCAGATTTAGAGTTGATGATATATTGAGAAAATATATACAACCCAGGGGGTATCTGAAAAAACTGAAACTGATAATCAAGTATAAAAAAGAATAGTAATATGTGGATTTAGTGAGTTGAAAGTTGAGTTGGATCTTCAATGAAGGGTTTGTGGAAAAAGTCTCGAACTGAATCTCCTTGTGTTTCTGAGAAGTGCCATTGTCCCAAAGTAAGGTTGAGCCCTTCCTTGGATAGAGTATCTGCTATGGTATTCTTGTCCCTGTAAACATGTCGGATAGAGAAAAAGTCAAAAGTATCCAACAAATTGAGAATCTCCCTCAATATAGGCTGCAGTAAAATATTGAGGCAAGTCTGTGTTTTCTAGACCCATTTTATTACATTCATTGAATCACCAAAGAGTTGTATAGATTTTGGACCATATTCTTTTGTTGATTTGAGTAGGAGGAGGAGAGTTGTCAGTTCTGCATAGTTGTTGGTGCATTTTCCTAGTCCCATTTTTATTTTAAAGGAGTGGGAGTCTGTGATATGTAGTAGTGATCCCCCCCCGCCACAAAGGGAATTTTGTGAAGCCCCGTCAAAGAAGGCCTAGGCTATGGAGTGATCTATGGATGCAGGTAGAGAAGTTTGAATACTAGGAGCATTCTTTTCTTGGGGAAAGTGTTCCAAAATGGAGAGGCATTTGGCTGCAACTAATTCGGTTACCATTCCCTTTTCCTGAAATATAGCTCTATTTATGGCCAACCAGATTCCCCAGTTGATTAGGAGAGGCAAGGATTTTAGGGCCCTATGAGAAGCTTCAAGTAGCCAGGATTTCCATGTAGATTCCAACGTTTGGCCATTCCATTCACATTATTGTCTCAGTAGTAGAGAAACATCCCTCCAAACTTTTTTAGTAAAGGGGCAGGTAATGAGGATGTGTTCTGGTGTTTCAGTATCCCCTTTGCATAAAGAACACCAGCTTGGCCCTTCAAGTTGGCATTTTTTCATCTTGTCCCAAGTTGGTACTTTGTTGTATAGTGTTGTCCACATAAAAAGTTTGGATTTCAGTGGAGCTTTGAGTTTCCAAAGTCCTCTCCACCACCAACTCAGTTCCCGCTGTAGGAGGTCGACGTTGAGGGTTGTGTATCCCAATTTCGGTGTGTAGACTCCATGTGGGGATTTTTTCCATCCTAGCTTGTCATTCATATCCAATAGTCTGATGTGGTCTCTCTGAAGAGCGAATAAATAGTTGTCCCACTGAAATTTTAAGTCACCTTCCATCCTGAGAGACTCAACACTGTGCCAACCTTGATTCCATATGTTTCTGGATCCTGGGTCGACAATTTGGTTTAGTTTGAAAACAACTTGTGTATGTAGTCGGTCCAGTAATTCCTGAGAAAGGGTGTGGGCATTTCCATTTCCTAGCCAAGGATAAAAGTCAATTCAAAGTTTGTCTCCCCTACCAATTTTCCAAGCTAGGCCATACCCAATAATGTGGAAGGACTTAATTACGATCTTCCAAATTATGGAGTAGCTGGGAATATTTTTGTTAGCTTGACGGATCCATTCCCCCATTGAGCCTATATTTATGTATTTGTGGGTGACCACTTGAGTCCATAAACTGTCTGTTGTGAGGAGTCGCCAGCAAGCTTTGGCTGCTAATGCATTTGAGAAGATGAAAATATTTTTTAAGCCCCAGCCCCCCAAAGCTTTTGGCCAGGCCAATAGGTCCCATTTTCCCCAAGGAAGGGTGAAGTGATCCGTCATTCCAGACCAGATAAACTGGAAGTAGAGTTTGCAAATATTTTCTAAAATACCCTTGGGAATCCAGGAGAGTGACATCGAGTAGACTAGGATATCTTCTAGTACTTCTTTCGTCAGAGTCAACCTTCCTTCCCTTTAGAGTCAACAAAATCTCGAATGATTTAATCGTTTCTCTAGTTTGGCCAAAAGCCAACTCCAGTCCCCTTTGAGATAATTATTTGCTTTGAGTTGGAAGCCAAGATATTTTATCCCTTGATGAAGATCCTAATTTGGGAAGGGGAAAATAGTTTTAAAGAGTGTCACAGTGGCTTCGTCAAGTCCATTTAACGATATTGTGGATTTTTTAGAGTTTATGATCATTCCTGTTACATCCCGAAAGAGCTGGAGCAGTGCTGCCAAGGTCTCACTGTCTCTTGGTCTGCCACTGTTTAATATTAGCACATCATCCATGAAGAGTAGATGTGTGATTCTAAGATCTGGAGAGGTTTGTATACCCTGCAAATCCCCCAAGTTTATGGCCAAGATCAGGGCCATGCTTAACCCTTCTACAACTAGGAGGAAGATCAGAGGGGAAAGGGGGCATCCCTGTCGAAGACCTCTTTCTGAGGAGAAGAAGGGGGAGGTTTCTACATTTATCAAGACCGAAAAATTTACTGAGGAGATACAGGCCATTATCCATCGGATGAAGGGCACCTCGAACCCTAGGCATGTGAGTAGTAGTCTTATGAAAGACCAGCTTACTTGATCAAAGGCCTTTGAGAGATCAATTTTTAATACTACTCTTTTGGACCATAGAGTTCTTAGACTGTGAAGGCCTTCTTGAGCCACTCCAATTGCTTCATGTATCTGTCAGCCATTTAGAAAGCCAAATTGTTCTTTTGAGATCACCTCCGAGAGAATGGGCTTGAGGCGTCTAGAGATAATTTTTGCCATGATCTTGTATATACAATGGCATAAAGCGATCGGCCGAAATTCCTCGAAGGAGAGGGGTTCATCCTTTTTTGGGATTAAGGCTAGGAAAGTTGTGTTAAGAGGTAGATGCATCATTCCATTCCTTCTAGATTCTTCCACCACCTGGAGGAGGTCTAGTCCGATCAATTCATAGAATCCAAGAATCAAGATAAAATTCTATCGGCCATCCATATGGTCCTGGGATCTTGTCCTTTTGGAAACTGTGAAGAGTCTCCTTTAATTCTTCTTTGTTGACTTCCATGTAGAGATCCCTGTTGTTTTCCTCGTTTACAAAACTAGGGTAAAAGAGGGCCAGGCGAACTATTTCAGCAATGTTTACCCTCTGATCTGCTTTGTACAAGGTTTTGAAGTGGTTTTTTCCCATCTCTGCCAGCCCTGATAAGGATTATGCAGTTCTTCCTTCCTGGCCCTTCATATCCCATATGGTGTTTGAGGCTTTGTGACCCTTTGCAAAAGCATGGAAGAATTTTTTGTTCTCGTTCCCTTATTTTATCCAAACTGCCCCGCTTTTTAGTCTCCAGGTCGCTTCCTGGTCGACTAGGAGTTGTTTGCATCGTGATTCTAAGTATTTTAAGGTGTCCTTGAATGAATCAGATCGGAAACCCCCATATTCCTCCTTATATATGGCCTCGATTTGTTCTTATATATTTTTTAATTCCCTTTCCTCCCTCTGTCTTTTTTCCTTTTACCAGGGGATAGTTAATGATTTGATTTTTTTGAGGTTGTCCACAAAGAGTACACCCACAGGAGAGCCATAGCTGGGATCAAACAACCTCCAATTTGTCTGAACCAAATCCCGAAAGCTCTCATCCGATAGCCAAGAGGAATTGAATTTAAAGGGTGAAGGGGGTTTGTGTAGCTCGCCCTCCAAGGTGAGACAAATTGGGAAATGATCAGATATGCCACACACACCAATCCATTGTCTAACTTGGAAGGTTTCATCCATTAGTTCTTCAGCCATAAGAAAACGATCAATACACTTTGCTACCCTTGCTTCCTATGTACGCATATTCCTCTATGTTGGATTTAGTTTCCTGGGAGGGATGTCCAACAACCCATTATCCGAAAAGAGGTGAGTGATCGAAGCGGTGAGTTGGTCTGGATGCGCTGAGGGGACCCAAACCTTTGCTGCCCTTAAGGATAAATTAATATCACCCCCCCCAATATTAGGTTTTTAACCTTCAGGATCTCGAGACTGAGAAGTGATTCCCAGAAAGGGGTTTTGTCAAGATAGGGGCCGTAGACATTTAGAATTCTGAATTCTTTCCCCAGACCTTCCACGAAGATATCAATTCCTAGATAGGAATTAAGTAATTTGATTGATCTAGAGAGCCATCTTGTGGCTAGCCCTCCAGATCTTCCAGCAACATTAATTCCCACAAAATTCCAACCCGGGAGCAAAGTAGTTAGGGTAGCATAGATTTTTGTAGAGTCTGCTAGCATTTCTTGTAGTAGAATGATGTTCAGTTGTTGAGTGGTGATCAACTGTTTCAGAGCATATTTCTTGTAGGGGCTCGCCAGACCCCTGCAATTCAAGGAGACCAATTTCATGGGGTAACCCTCCCGGGGGCTTGCACTTCTCTAAGTGCCCCAAAAATAGATTGTTGGCGTCTTGATGCAATATCTAGACACACCCTGGATTGTGCTTTGGAAAGTAGGGAGGTGCGTCCCCGACCTCTTTTTGATGTGCCAATATCTGGGCTAATTCCAAGTCCCGACTCTTTTGTAGAGGGCCCAAGGATAGTTCTATTCCTAATATGGAAGAGAATGGAGGGTCTTCTAAATATTCAGAGGAGGGATCTATTGAGCACTCAACACACCCTAAAAAGTCTATGTCAAATTTTACTTTTTGGGTACCACTTAATCTTTTGGCATTGTCTAATTCGACTTCAGTATGGAAAATTATGCCTTTGCTTATCATTTTTTGATTCTCATTAAGTCTTTAAAATCTTGCTTGGACATGTGAAAACCATCATAACTTAAAAGGACTAAAATTTAATTAAAGAATCAACCACTAAATCATTTCACCCGACGAGTCCAAAATTCGGCACCCAGAAGAATTGAAGATGAAAGAAAATCACTCGAGAAAACCGAGGTCGCCGATCACCGATCTTCATCGGTGTCGGCATAAAGGAGTTGTCTTTCGCGACGATCATTACACAAGGAAGCCGCCGATAGCCGATTTCATTTAGCATCAGTGAAAGGCAAAGGGAGTAAACGTTAGCCAAGAAAGAAAGGAATCTTCGATGGACGATTCCCGAAGCATTTCGACATCCGCGAATTTTTGAGAAAGTAAATCCGTAGAGAACATAATAAGTTTATCCCTGAGCGCCAAATCCCCGGTGCCTTTTCGGCATCGACAATCCCAGGTTTATCTCAAATCGTGCATTTTGAACAAAGTCCCAAACCTGACTATTACCTGCAAGCTAGGTCACCAGTCTTTTATGTCATAGGTCCCAAACCAATTGTGTCTCGACGGTACCACTGAGCATGAATTCTAGGCCGCCTTAGAAGAAATACGGTTTGTTCGAATAATGTAAAAGTATGTTCCAAATAAGAAAGTAAAAGATGTGGACCAAACACACAGGGATTTCATATACAAACAAGAATATGATGCATTCAATCGCTATAACCAGAGCCCATGCATCAAAATTTTGAGACTTTATATATATTAGATTGTCGTCAAGATCAGGATACATACAATAGACACTATCTACACCTTTTGGCCAACCAACCCAGTTACATTGAGGACATGAAAATTTTCACAAGAAAAAGGGAAGACTATCAAAATTATGCGTCATGTCTAACAATACAAAACAAAGTCCGCCCATCATGCCTCTTCTCCGTGCGAAATTTCTCCCCGACTGCCTCGTGCTCCCGGAGATGTTGTCACCTTTTGTTCTTCTGACACCCTTTGCGCTTCACTCAACTACACGATCATATCTTGTGCTTCCCAAAGCTATCGCTTAAGCCAGGTTATGTTCCCTTCACGACCCTGTGGTGTTGGCACCTCAAGGTTCTTTGCCGCCAATTGCCGACGTAATTCTCTATTCTCCTGGTAAAGCTCAACTATGGTGAGGTGTGCCTTCTCCAGATATGGATTAGGTCCTCGGACATGTTAGCTCCCAGAAAGTATTGGTAGCATTGAGTCATGAAAGTAATTTTAATCTTTGTTTTCTTGGTCATTTATCATAATTTGATGTCTCATTAAGTCAAGTCATTCTCACTTCTAAGGGTCAATTCTAAGTTGTCAAGGTCACTCGTGGGTCATAATAACCCATCATTACATTTCAAAACCTGAATTAGCATCTATCTTAAGATTATTCCTCATGAANGTTACATTGAGGACATGAAAATTTTCACAAGAAAAAGGGAAGACTATCAAAATTATGCGTCATGTCTAACAATACAAAACAAAGTCCGCCCATCATGCCTCTTCTCCGTGCGAAATTTCTCCCCGACTGCCTCGTGCTCCCGGAGATGTTGTCACCTTTTGTTCTTCTGACACCCTTTGCGCTTCACTCAACTACACGATCATATCTTGTGCTTCCCAAAGCTATCGCTTAAGCCAGGTTATGTTCCCTTCACGACCCTGTGGTGTTGGCACCTCAAGGTTCTTTGCCGCCAATTGCCGACGTAATTCTCTATTCTCCTGGTAAAGCTCAACTATGGTGAGGTGTGCCTTCTCCAGATATGGATTAGGTCCTCGGACATGTTAGCTCCCAGAAAGTATTGGTAGCATTGAGTCATGAAAGTAATTTTAATCTTTGTTTTCTTGGTCATTTATCATAATTTGATGTCTCATTAAGTCAAGTCATTCTCACTTCTAAGGGTCAATTCTAAGTTGTCAAGGTCACTCGTGGGTCATAATAACCCATCATTACATTTCAAAACCTGAATTAGCATCTATCTTAAGATTATTCCTCATGAAAACTGGTTTGTAGCACAAAGCACTATTTTTACACTGACTGCGCTGACAACAGAGCCTCAGTTTGCAACGCAAAGCACTATTTTTACACTGAGTGCGCTGACAACTTGTTGTAGATGGCAGTTTTCACAAATTTTGGTCAAAAGGTAAAAATTCGACTTGGAAAGAGTATTTTTAGGGGAATATGATGACTATCCCTCCAATATCTCATAAAATATCATCCATGGGTGCAAGTGGCATTTCATTTCACCAATGGAAACATTCTAGGGATCAAATCCTAGATTGTAGGAATATGACTAGATTTTGGAAATCTGTGTTTTCCTGTTTTAGTCATATTTTTTGGAGATATATTCCGACGAGATGAAAATTTATTTTTGGAAATTGATAGAGGTTTTTGACAATAACGAGCTCCTCTTAAAAAACCTCTCTCATTTTTCTAAAATCTATTTTTATTCGGGAGATATAGGTCAATATTTTAGAAGCATATTTCCAGAAATTTTATACTCTGTTTTTGCTAGCCACCTCACAAATTCGGATTTCAGTTGGATTTCTTCAACAAACTAAAGATAGGTGAAGAGGTTATGAGATCCATATGTTTTGTATCTATATTATCATGTAGTATCTATATAAAGAGGACTAAAGGGAGGAGATAAGGGGTTGGAACTTGGAGACTTTCAAAGACTCTTTTATTGTAAAGACTTTTGTGACATTTACTGGAATTATAAGCTTCTTTCACTGTTATTGTTCAGACCTTTGTTCATTCATCTCTTCCTGTACTTATGATTGAATGTCATGTTCATTAATTTGTTTATTCAATGACTGATAATTTCCATCTTGTCTTTGCATTGGTAAACTATAATTATAAGTATTCTTCCTTGTTATAATCATCCTTTCATCTATGTTTTTAATATACATGATCTTGCTGGTATAGTGAGTGTTCTCCATCCATATGAGTTTAAAAACCATCTGAGCAATACATTTTGAGATCCTTATCTTGTCTGGATATGTTCAAGTGTCTTGAGTGAGGAAGTTACTGAATGAGTTGTTCATTTTCTGATCCATTTTGTATATTTTATTGAACATTTGATTAAGTTACCAAGCTTACTCAACCTACAACCTTGAGTGACTCTTGGAGTGATAACAGGACATTAGAACCCGAAGCTTCTGTCTTTATCATTTGGATACCCCTTCCTCGACTTGGATTTTCGATAGGCTCTAGATGGATAGTGCACATTAGGATCTTGTAACACCCTGTTTCCCCCAGTTTGTAAAAATAACTGGACTGGCCAAGAACTATGGCAAACTCATAAATGTGAATATGTGATGTAAATGGACCTTGAGTAAAAGGTCAATAAATGTGAATAACATTATGAATTTTATTGCAGGACTGCTGAGAGGGGACGTACAGAAAAGAGACCACGATGGCGGTGGAAGGCACCTGGAAAGGAGGCGTTAACTTCCACCGAGAATTAATACTGTATTTGGACTCCACTGGCCCGGAGAACCAAAAGCAGCTCGTTGGACCCGAATTAAATGCCTCATAGACTGGTAGGTTGATGGCTCCTCAGGAATTAATGAGGGATGGGGAGGTGAACCGCCCATCCGTAGAGCCATCATGACTGGCCAGTGCGAGGGTAATCGCGCCACACACAACATCGCAAGAGGATAAGGCGTGCGGTAGAAGTGATTGGGGGCAGACGCGAGGGGAGAACTCTGGCAATATGTAGAGTGAGTGATAGCAGAGAGGAAGGATTGCAACCTTTTCTCCTGGTCACTGGCAAACAGAGACGCAGTCTCATAGCATCGTGGTCTCATCTTAGGGGTGGCTAGTGGTAAATCCGCTGGGAGTCGCTAAGCCTACGGTTGGGTGGAAACGAGCACCCCTCTCAGTAGTTGCTTGACCCCTGGTGTTATCTCTGATAAGTGTTTTGCCTATGGCATCTTGATATATATATATATGTGTGCTTATTCTGATAATTATGCTCATACGTTGTGAAACTATGAATGATTTCAGTATAAGAATGATTGTATGGTGTTTTGATCAGTATTAGTAGTTGTATATTTATATGGAAAGACTATGTATGGTTTATGTCCTCACGAATTCGTTATTTGTGTGCATACTAATCTAATTCAGACTTCACGCCTGGTTCTCAGGAGGATGACATCCTTATATACCTCAGCTAGTACCCTGAGTAATTCCCCCCATATAGTTACCTTCCTTAAAAAGCCCATCAAGAACCGGGAAGGCGGTTGTGAAGGCGTAAGGCCTTAATAACCCTGCATAAGGGGGAAGGATCCTCTTGAAAAATAAGATGACAACATAAGGGTGAAGTAACGAATCGATGGATGAGATCCCGTCGAGAGATCCGTGGTCACTCACGCCCATCAGATTGGAGGAAGGGGTTGGAAAGTTAAGTACCTTAACCTTATAGGTATTAATTGACGAACGAGATTTCGTCGGGGAATCTGCGGTCACCCACGACCATTAGATTAGTAGGAGAAAGTAGGGTGTTAAATGCCTTACCACTTGGTTTTCCTGTGTCTTCATGGGTAGCGAAGAGTTTAGGACCGTAGATCCCCAAGGTTCATGAGAGTATCTGGACCGTGGATCTTTTCCACGCCCAGGGAGTCGTGGAAGAATGCATGGGTAGGAACCATTATGAGCCGTCAGATCTTGGCTGAAGAACCTGACAGCTGTTGGATCTATCAGGAGTTACCCGAGGGTTAAGACTCCAGTGTATCAGGGGAGAAAAACCCCGGAACAGATCTAAGCCGTCCGATTAACGGAGGCCACGTGTCAAGAGATCACCCATTTCGGGAAATCGGGAATCGCGGAATCGGGATTCCTGTTGACAAGAGTTCGCGATTTTCCCTGGTGAAAACCCCAGGACGGATCTAATCCATCAGATTAACGGAGGCCACGTCTCAAGAGATCACCCATTTTCGGGGAATCGAAAATCACGAGATCGGGAGTCCTGGCGACAAGGGATCGGAATTTTCCTGGGTGGAAACCCCGGAGCAGTTGTGGACCGTCTGATTTAAGGAGGTGACGTGTTGAGAGATTACCCGTGTCGGGGATCGGGGATTCGAGAGTTTCGCTGACAAAAACTCGGGCTCTTTCCTTAACAAATCCTGATCCATAATGACAACACGATAGCATGTGGCTAAGTCCCAATGAACGGACGAGATTCCGTCGAGAAATATGAGGGTCCGTAATGACCGTCCGATGTGAGGAAGAGATGCTAGTTTTACGTTGGGGCACGAACGTGCATTAGGGTAAGTAGCGAGCATATCTGGATGGCCAACGCCCGCCTGCCCATATCTACGGCTAAGGATGCATTCCGAATCCCCCTTGCCATTCTGCCTTTAATGGGGGGGGTCCGAAATTGGACGCGCAACTCTCGAATGGTCGAGATTAATTCATCATGATCAACGACGCTCAGGTGGATTTCGGACCCCCCTTGCCATTCTTCCTTTAATGGGGGGGGGGTCCGAAATAGTGTGGCATGTGAAGTGGGGCCCCTCCTATCATGTCGACTACCATGTCGCATTTCCCTCTCTGCCACCTATATTTCACTTAATCGCACAATGGGGTTGTTTCTCATTGGCTGTTCACTGGCCCTGTTGGGATTTGTCCCTATTAGCCATTTTCTAACCCTGTAGGGATTCGTCCCCATTGGCTGATCGCTAGCCCTGTCGGGGTTCGGCGGTTGCCAAGTCAAACGACTCGACATCACTGTAGCGTCGAGGCACGAAATAGGAAAGAGGTACTGTGTTTATTCAGACTATGATCAAGACCCGCAACCACATGGGAGCGGGGAGAGAGAAAGAGCCAGCTTACGCTGGTCCCCCATGGATGTTTTTAGGGCTTCTGATTTGGCAGAAGACCATAAAAATCTGATTATGGTAGTGGGTATGTGACAGATCTCCTCAGTGGTTGTTCGTGCGCATGACTTAATCAGGATTTGTCTTTCCCCCCTGACTTCTTTATTCTTCCTCAGCCTTCCTCTCCTTCATGGTATTTGCTGCTGAGGAAGCGTGACTTCCAACTTGTGTCCTTCTGACATAACTTCTTCCACTTCGGCCTCTGTAAATTCACCAAGTAATCTGAGAGAAACTGAATCCGAAGATCAACAGGTGATGAAGGATATCGGACTCCCCGAGTTAGGCAACCCTGACAACTTCGTTGACTTGTGCGACATAGTCAAATCACATACCAAGAAAGATTTATTATGGGCTGAAGAGCTAGCGAAGATGACTGACACAACGCCAGGACAAGTGCAAAGATTTATGGAACATCTGATTAGAGATCAGACTATGCTACAGCAATTTAACACTAGTCTAGTGCAGTACCGAGCACATGCGATGGATGTCAGAGGAATTTACGCGGCTCCTATGGAACAACACATATTTCCATGGGCCCAAACTTGCGAGGATTTGTTTATCAGTTGGTCAGAGTATGAGAAAAGTCACCCTTTCAAGTGATATCTTGAGTTGACTGTTAGAGAAACTATTAGAAGAGGACGCCACATGGAAAATTTTGTTTTGTTTAAACTACACTTAGCCATTATTTTCAGATGAATTTTATGTTATAAATAAGAACATCAACCAATTAGTTAAAGGTGGATGGTTTTTGCAAGAACGCTTTCTTTCTAGTTGTTAAGAATTATTTTGAAGCTACCGTTAATAGAGAAGTTCTTATGGACCAGAGACAAATTATTTTCATCAAATGCATGTGATTGGATGTGGAGAGGAACTATTTCCTATCTCATTTCATGAATGATGTTGTAATGAGTAAGAGCTATTTAATCTATTGTCAAGTTATCTAGTGCAATATTTTGTTGTTCTTTACTTTAACGATGAAGATGAATCGTGGTGTTATTATGTGATGGATGATTAAGTAGGTGAATTATTTTTCTTTCCATTGTCTTATCGCATATGTGTTTTCTTTATGGTAATTAGTTTCTCAGACAGTAATTGGATGCTCACATGGTTAATGTATTAGTACTAGGCTTGTGGTATAAAATTTTCGTCTGCATGCTTGAGCAGCAGGTTATCCCAAGTTCATCATCTTCCCCAGTAGTTAGAACTTAGTCATGTTTTGTAGCCAAGTCGGTTTATATCGGCTTACATCTCATATCGGTCCCACCCAAAAGAAAATACAAAAAGAGATAGTCTGAAGTGAAGGAAGAGCCTTCACAAGAAAACATAAAGTCCATCGATAAATTGGTCGTATCACAATATTTGGAGAACCATTCCACTATTAAACGCTTTAGAGTCTAATTGGGCCTCAGTGGAGGGTTTGGTTCCTACTGTTGAATTAAGGGATTTAGGACCCATCAACAGAATTGGTGCTAGAAGGAGGGCCTGATAATGAATGGCTAGATATATATTTTACATAGTATTTCAAACAACTTATAGATTCAAAATAGCCCACATGCATGGCTAGTCATTCCCAAGACAGACCACACACACTGAGTACTCTTGAAATGAGTAACTCACCCCAACCTGAGGAAGAATATTTTCACCCTAGAATACCTTATGCTCTTCCTCATGAGGAATTAAATAAATTCAGAAGAATCACAAGAGCATACGCCCGACAGATCGATGTGTTGTCCTTAGCTCCGATACTTCCTCGAAGAAAAAAGATAAGTAGGCCCATGGTCAATACTCCCGACAAAGTTTTTGTGCACATGGTAGAAGACTTAATAGATTTCGCAATCACTAAAATCCAAGATCCTCTTGATCTGATACCTGAAATGCCAATCGACGATGTCTATGAACCAGATGATTTTTTGGAAGAGGAGGAGTTTAACTTAGAGTCTAAAGATATGGAAGGCAACAATGAACAGAATGAATAAAGGGGGAACCCACCTCTGAAAAATCAACCCTGGTTGGTCAGAGATGATTTTGGCCCTCCCAGGACCAATCCATAACCTTCCTTGACATCCAGAGAAGTTACTTCCTAAGTTCGCTCTCGAAACCTCAAGATTGCATGAAGATCATATCAAGAAATTTATACTAGCAATCAGGCTTATGAACACCCCGCATGAAGACGTAGTTTGTAGGTTGTTCCCCTACATTTTTGAGAACTCAGCCTCCACATGGTATTTTAACTTACCTGTAGGATCCTTAACTAGCTGGACAAATTTTCAAAAGGATTTTCTAGATAAATTTGCAGAAGAGACTACTACGAGAGCTCTGATGGCTGAGTTGTTCGTCGCCACCATGAGTTCGAAAGAGAAGGTTAAATATTTCAATCAAAGATTCAGGACCATCTTAAACAAATTCCAGCCTGAAGCCAAACCAACTCAGGAGTTTCAAATCGAAGTATACGCTAATGCGCTCCCAACTTCTATTTCTATGTTTGTGAAGAGGGTTGCCAAACGAACCTTAGCTGATAATTTTGAAGAAGCTAAAATGATAGAATTCCAGATGAAAGGGTGTAAATAAGGCCATGTCTCTTTAGTTAAGAAAGAAGTTCAACCTCCTCCTAGAAGAGGAATCCTTCTTACTAGACCACCAAGGAAACAAGAAGAACAAACTCCCGACAAGGGTAATGGAGACATAGAAGATCTACAACACATGGTTAAGAAATTATTGAACGATATCATAAACATGAAGAGAAATGCAGGGGAAGGAAACCAAGGCCAAAGGCCCTATAAACCTTTCCTTAAAAGGAACCCGTCATTCAAAGCCATTGAACCTCCCCCAACTAACTTGAATATTGATCTAGGGAATGTCACATCTGATTCTTTCTGTACTTATCACCAGGAAAACCACTCTGAAAGAGATTTCCCTCAATGGGTGCATGCCATGAATTTGATGGCCAACCAATTTTTAGATGAGGTTTCCCTAACCGAACAACCAATCAGATCAGTTATGAATGTTGTTGACCAGGAAGAGATTGACCCACCAGAAGATACAACCATGCTTATATGGGATCCTGACCTAATTATGCCTTTTGACGACCTATTTCAGGTTCAAGAACCACCCGCAGAGATCTCGGTTGTGCAAACTAGAAGTAAAGGTCTGCCTGTCTCAAAAGATCCTACTACCACTCAAACATCATCGGAAAGGTGAACTCTCGATCACCCAAAAGCACCTTTTTCTTCCCGTAATAACCCTATTAAAATCCATACACGAGAATCGCCCAAATTGGAGTACAACGTAGTTGAAGATCTGAATAAGTTGAAGGCTAATATATCGATTATGGACATATGTAGAATCCCTCAGCAAAAATATTTCATTCTACAAGCGTTGAAATCAGTAGAAAACCCTATGACAAGCAATGAGCAACAAAGAAATCTAACCTCCACAGATCTAGTAAATAAACCAATTGTGAATACCTGCTCAAAAGATAAGAAGGGAAAACCTTTTGTCCCACCGTTTCTCTTAACATTTGAAGTCTTCAACAGGAACCTCCACAATTGTTTGGTAGATCTGGGAGCATATTTCAACGTTATTCCCTTGTCTATTTGATAAAAATTAAATGTTGTTCCTCTCAAGAGTGATAAACATGTGATACAACTAGACAGAACCCAGGTCAAAGTCATGGGGGAACTCAGAGATGTAATGATGAGGATAGAGACACATCCTAAGTTTGTGCAAGTGATTGACGTCATTGTAGTAGACATCCCAGAGGCCTATGGGTTATTACTAAGTYGAGATTGATCTGAGAATTTAAATGGGTAATTTAGTACAGACTGGGCACAACTTTGGCTACCACTGAAGGGATACAATAATATGATCAAKATCGATAAGGAGAGATACATGAAACATATGGTCACTGATCTAGAAACCCTGAACGAACCCTGATCCATAGCTTTCCCCRTGTTGGGAAATTATTCCTTCGATTCCCACTTCAGGAACTTTTCTCCTCTCTTATCCGATGTCCCTCTCACTCAAAACTCTGAAATGGTTTTTCAAGAGATGTCGTTGATACCGATAGAAGATACCCTCTTCTGTCAAGACCCTGTGCTAGAGATTACGAAACAAAAGATACGGAAGCAAGAAAGTAATAAGAAAGAATAAAAGGGTGATTGTCGTTCACAAATTTGAAACATATACTTTGATAGATATAAATCGCAGGAAGGATCAGGCACAGGGTGCATCCTCATTGATCCAAAAGGTAAACGTCATTTCATGTCCTGTAGACTAAAATTCAAATGCACGAATAACACCGTCGAGTATGAAGCTCTAGTACAAGGGTTAAAGAAAGCCATAGAATTAAACGTCAAAGAATTGAAAGTTTCCAGAGACTCAGAGATTATCGTTAGACAAGTAAGGAATACTATACATTGCAATTCCCCACACCTAAAGAATTATCAGTAGGAAGTACATAGGTTAAAAGAGCATTTTGAAGATTTCAATATCACCGCGATCCCCAGAGCAAAGAATATCCTTGTTGATTCCCTGGCCACAACTGCTTCAGGGCTGTCACCTCTAGAAGATTATGAAGCCTCCCGATTCACTGTGGAACTACTCTACAAACCATCAGTGCCTAACAACATTTCTAATTGGAAAGTCTTTGAAGGAGATGAACATATCATAAACTTCTTGACTAACCAAGACAATTTCAAAGATTTGGCCATCGGCGATGAAGTATTCCAGGAGAAATTGACAGAAATTGATCCTTAGATAGGTCAACCTATTGACATATCGAAATATCACACCATCCCGAAAGGGATAGCTAATTTGGAGAATCTGTTTAACCTGAAAGAACGATTTAGGGGACCTAAAAATGAAAATATCGGTAGCTCTTGTCCCTTGCATGAAACTATAAATCTCGGAACCCCGAAAAACCCAAAGAATGTGAATCTCGACAAGAATATATCTAAAGAGGAAAGAAACACTTATCTCAAACTTTTCAGACAATATCAAGATGTCTTCGCATGGTCCTAACGAGATCTGAAAACCTATGACACCCGTATCATTCAATGCACTATACCGTTAAAACCTAAGGTGAAACCCTCCCAACAGAAGCTCTGAAAGTATCACCCATCCCTGGAATCTCTCATGTATCAGGAATTAAAGAAACTTTTAGATGCCAAGATCATCTTCTAGGTTAGGCATTCTGCGTGGATAGCAAATCTAGTTCCTGTGATAAAAAATTATGGAGAAATTCGCTTATGCGTAGATTTTAGGAACCTCAACAGAGCTTAAAAAAGGTAAAATTACCCAGTTCCACCAATGGAGCAACTCCTGCAGACCGTGTCTGGCTCAGAGATATTCTTTCTACTAGATGGTTTCTCAGGTTACAACCAAGTCCTGGTTTCAGAGGAAGATCGTTTTAAAACTACCTTTCGAACCAAGTGGGGAACCTTCGCTTATAAACGCATGCCCTTTGGGTTAATCAACATAGGAGAACCCTTCCAAAGGGTAATGGATGTAGCATTTTGGGGACTAATGAAAAAGTGTGTGGTAGTGTATCTGGACGATGTAACTGTGTATTCAAAGAATAGAGAATATCACATCCAACACTTAACTCAGATTTTCAAAAGGTGTAGGAGATACGGTATATCCTTAAATCCCAAGGAAACTATTTTCAGCGTCGAGGAAGGTAAGCTACTAGGCCACATTATATCTCAAGCAGGCATTTGCATAGACAAAGAAAGGATTAAGGCCATATCTCAACTCCCTTTGCCTCACAACAAGAAATCTATGTAGTCTTTTTTCGGGAAAATCAATTTTGTGAGGAAATTCACTCCCGATTTCGCGAAAAATATCAAACCCTTACAAAATATGATTGGCAAAGATGCCGAATTTAAGTGGGATGATGGAAAACCTGCCAAACTAGTTAAAGGGAAAGGGTTGTGCAAACTCGCAGTTGAAGCCCAGGACCAAGTAAATGAAGATTCTGGATGGGAGAATGAAATGGAATTATGGTGTGGTGAAGCTTCATACATTTCCCCAGGGCCAGATTCTTGGTATGAGAATTTAACTTATCTCCTACACCATGGGACTTGTCCAGAAAATCTCAACCCTAGGGAAATGAGAGCTCTCAGGTTAAATTTTGCACAATATCGCCTCATAAATTCGGCACTCTTTTGGATTAATTATGATGGGGTACTCTTAAGATGTCTTGAACGTGAAGACATAGACAAAGTTCTGAAGGAGCTCCATGATGGCCCTATTGGTGGACATTTCGCAGGAAACACCATTGCTCATAAGATACTGAGAGCTGGCTATAATTGGCCCACCTTGTTCAAAGACGCCCAGACCTACGCTAGGAACTATAAAACTTGTCAAATAAGCATTGGGAGGGAGAAGAGAGAAACAGTCCCACTCCAACCAGTGACCGTCTCTATGCCTTTTGAGCAATGGGGGTTGGATATCATAGGAGAAATTACACCTAGTTATTTTAAACAACACAAGTATATACTTATTGCCACCAACTAATTCAGGAAGTGGGTAGAGGCCATCCCTCTGACTCATGTAAACGAGAAGGTGGTGATTCAATTTATAGATCAACAACTGATCACAATGTTTGGTGTCCCGTCTATTCTAGTTTTGATAATGCAACTTATTTTTCTTCCACTCTATTGACAGAGTTTGCTCTGGACAAAGGAATCATAATTAGGTACTCTACAAATTATTGTCCACAGGGAAATGGGGTGGAAGATTCAACTAATAAGAACCTAGTGAGAATATTAAAGAAGACGGTGGCAGACAACCAAAGGAATTGGCATAATCTACTCCATAATTCTCTGTGGGCCGATAGGGTCACACCCAAGGAAGCTATAGGAAATTCCTGTACTTTCTGGTTTATGGGCAGGAAGTCATTCTCTCAAATGGGATTTATCTTCCATCTCTTCAACTAGCCCAAGATTCCAGCGGGGAACCCTCATCAGTCATACAACAAAGAATTGATACTCTACTCATGCTAGAAGAAGATAGAGAAAAGGATAAGTCAAAATTTCTAGCTCACTAACAGATAGTGAAAATATGGTTTGATAAGAATAAGGCTAAAGAGAAAATTTTTGAAGTAGGAGACTTAGTCCTAAAATGGGACAGAGAAAATGAGCCAAAAGGGATGCATTCTAAGTTTCAAAATCTGTGGCTTGGACCTTTCAAGGTGGCTGAGAAGATTGGGGCAGGCACTTATCGGTTACAGAATCTGAGGGGGGGAACTTGACGCCCTCCCAGTAAATGGCCAATCCCTCAAACAATATTTCCAGTAATAATAATAATAAAAAAAATTGTTTTGTATGAGTGTTTTCATGATTTCTTTTGAAATTTGTGTTTAGCAAGACAATGGTAGACCTTAAATCATGTGACATAGCGAAATTTGTTCCTAACTCATCGCTCACATACAAACAGAAGGAGCGTTGAGGAACTTGCGGTTGCTTTGAGTAGTCCTCTATCTAACCTGTGCAAATGAACAACTTCAAAGGAATGTCAGAAGTGTCTTCTTAGTGGTTTGGTAAGACCTTATGGGAAATATGGAAAGAAATACATGAATCCCGAACACAAATCTAGCAAAGGATTCACCTTAACCATCTCACTTTGCGAAATAAACAGACATCATCCTCTCCCACTCGCTTAGGGCATCATGCAGGAATAAAGTTGATATTATCAAAAGAGTGAACAATAGGAGAGGGTATGTAGATATCTTCATCGGGGATATGGATGCTCACTGGCACCGGATCAAGGACTGTGATGTTAGGGTGACTCAGTCGAGGCTATGGATGCTCGTTGTGGAGAAACACCATAGAAAATGATTAAAGGTAAATAAAGGCTTCACGTCAGTGAATACTTTACTAGATTTTTGTCAAAAGGGGCATGAGTTAGGGTTACATGAAACAAAGGATGAATAAAGGTTAAAAACCCCACAGGCATGCCCAGAAGCATCAACCGAAGGATTTCAAATGTAAAGGTAAAAGAGGCTCTGATTTAAAACTAGTAAGGTTCTCCACCAGCTTTCATATCAGTCGAGCATGAAGGAAGAACAAAGATTTTTCTTTTGCTCAGTGAATCGCCATTTGTTGAGCACTCAACACACCCTAAAAAGTCTATGTCAAATTTTACTTTTTGGGTACCACTTAAGCTTTTGGCATTGTCTAATTCGACTTCAGTATGGAAAATGTTGCATTTTCTTATCATTTTTTTATTCTCATTCAGTCTTTAAAAGCTTTCTTGGACATGTGAAAACCATCATAACTTAAAAGGACTAACATTTAATTAAATAATCAACCACTAAAGAATTTCACCCAACGAGTCCAAAATTCGGCACCCGAAATAATTGAAGATGAAAGAAAATCACTCGAGAAAATAGAGGTCACCGATCGTCAATCTTCGTTGGTGTCGATAGAAGGGAGTTTTCTTTCGCGACGAGAATTACACAAGGAAGCCGTCGATAGCCAATTTCATTAGGCATCGACGAAAGGCAAAGGGAGTAAATGTTAGCAAAGAATGAAAGGAATCGTTGATGGTCGATACCCAAAGCATTTCGACATCGGAGAATTTTTGAGAAAGTAAATCCATAGAGAACATAATAAGTTTATCCCCGAGTGTCGATTCATCGATGCCTTTTAGGCATCGACAGTCCTAGGTTTAGCTCAGATCGTGAATTTTGAACAAAGTCCCAAACTCGACTATTACCTACAAGCTAGGTCACCGATCTTCGATGTCATTGGTCCCAACCCAGTTGTGCCACGACGGTACCACTGAGCATGAATTCTAGGTTGCCTTAGAAGAAATACGGTTTGTTCAAATAATGTAAAAGTATGTTCCAAATAAGACAGGAAAAGATGTGGACCAAACACACAGGGATTTCATATACAAACAAGAAGATGATGCATTCAATCATTATAACCAGAGCCCGTGCATCAAAATTTTGAGACTTTATATATATTAGATTGTTGTCAAGCTCAGGCTACATACAATAGACATTGTCTACACCTTTTGGCCAACCAACTCGGTTACATTGAGGACATGAAAATTTTCACAAGAAAAAGGGAAGACTATCAAAATTTTGCACCACGTCTGACAATATAAAACAAAGTCCACCCATCATGCCTCTTCTGCGCATGAAATTTCTCCCCGGTTTCCTCGCGCTTCCTGAGGTGTTGTCACCTTTTGTTCTTCTGACACCCTTTTCACTTCGTGCAACTACGTGATCATATCTTGTGCTTCCAGAAGCTGTCGCTTAAGCCAGGTTGCGTTCCCTTCAGGACCCTGTGGATCTAGCACCTCAAGGTTCTTTTCCGCCAATTGCCGACATAATTCTCTATTCTCCTGGTAAATCTCAGCTATGGCGAGTTGTGACTGCTCTAGCTATAGATTAGGTCCTTGGACGTTAGAACCCAAAGATTTTGTCTTTCTCGGTTGGCTCCTGCTTCCTCAACTTGGAGTTCTGACATGATCTAGCTGGATAGCACGCATTAGGATCTCCTCAGCAGTTGATCATGCGCATGACTCAATTGGGATTTTTATTCCCCCCCCTAACTTCTTTATTCTTCCTGGGCCCTCCTCTCCTCTGCGGTATCTCCTGTTGAGGAAGCGTGACTTCCAACTTGTGTCCTTCCAAGGTAAATTCTTCCACTTCGGCCTCAACACGAGGCGATACCATCATTTATGCACAAAGGTAGGAATCTCCCTTTGAAGCCTTGGGAACACCCACTGCAAATAAGAATGATTCCTAGGCATTTTGTGGCTCAAGCCTGGCACTTCGGCTGCCTCGCAGGCCTTGTCTTGTGTTTTGAGATCCTATGGTGCGGAAATGTATCCACCTTATGCGTGGATGTCTTGACAAAGTCCCAAAGCAAAGAATTTGATCGAAGTAAGCTTGTGATATGAGTTACCAATGGCACACAAGATCAGCTAGTGAGTAGAATGCTGACAGAACATCTAGAATTTATAACGGAGCGGGGCAGCGAGCCGAAACGTGTCTGGGGACACTAAATGTCGTGTGACGGGATGTTTTAAAAGAATTACTGTGTCACATACTTGTGATGGCATGATCTGAGGTGTGTGAGATGTAGTTGATACGAATTGCGGAGGATGTGTGGCACGATCATTTCATTTCCTTTCATTTCCCCTAGTCTCCATAATGAGCTAATGATGGTTTATGCACTTGTTGATGAGACTTATGTTTGAGCAACCTGCCTCGACCTGAAGCATTTAACGACCTCTCTTATGACAATATTTGATCCTTTTGGAACTTACTTGTACTTTTGGCACATGTTCGGCTCTGACATCCTTGCCCGACCCCAAGGGTCAACCAGCCACTAGCGTGATTTTGACTCTCATGTTTTTCGTACCTGATCTATCATGCTATGACGCATGGATGTAACCCACCCTCTTAAGAAAAATTGTGGTGCTAACAGAGACGGTGCAGGTGACCTGAAAAGTTGCAGAGATTATGTAAGTATCAAAAAAACCAAACTTAACGAGCTTTACAAGTATGCATCAGTCTGTTTTCTTCTCGTTTACGCTTTTCACATATTTTTGTTGAGTATTTTTTGTTAGTAATTTATAAATGATTTTAATTCCGATTGGCAGGAAGGATCCCTCCGACTATCAAGAAAAATTGGCTCCATAACTTCACCGAGTAATCTGAGAGAAACTGAATCCAAAGATCAACAGGCGATGAAGGATATCTAAGTCCCCGAGTTCGGCAACCTTGACAACTTCGTCGACTTGTGTGACATAGTCGAATCGGATACCAAGCAAGATTTATTATGGGTCGAAGAGCTAGCGAAGATTACCGACACAATGCCAGGACAAGTGCAAAGATTTATGGAACATCTGATTAGAGCTCGGACTGTGATACAACAGTTAAACACCAGTCTAGTGAAGTACCAAGTGCATGCGGTGGAGGTCAGAGGAATTTACATGGCTCTGATGGAACAACACAGATTTCCATGGGCCCAAACTTGGGAGGATCTATTTATTAGTTGGTTGGAGTATGATAAGATTCACTCTTTCAAGTGATATATTAAGTTGACTATTAAAGAAACTGTTAGAAGAGGACGCCACGTGGCGAATATTTTTTTTTAAAACTACACTTAGCCGTTATTTTCAGTTGAATTTTATGTTATAAATAAGAACATCGACCAATTAGTTAAAGGTGGATTGTTGTTGCAAGAACTCTTTCTTTCTAGTTGTTAATAATTATTTTGAAGCTATCATTAATAGAGAAGTCCTTCTGGACCAGAGACAAAATTATTTTCATCAAGTGCATGTGATTGGACGTGGAGAAGAACTATTTCCTATCTCATTTCATGAATGATGTTGTAATGAGTAAGAGCTATTTAATCTGTTGTCAAGTTATCTAGTGCAATATTTTGTTGTTGTTGGCCCTTGGTTATGGAAGGAAGTGAAGAACAAGGAAGAAAAGGTGAAAAGCGAACTTCGCGAAGACACAGTGACTGTCACTGGGTCGAAGTGAGAAAAAGAGCAGAAAAGATGGAGTGAAGTATGGAAATGCAAGTCATTGGATGAGGAGATCAAGGATGATAGATCAGCAAGGAAGAGGGTTTGAGGACAAATCAGCAAGTGGAAAAATCCACTGTTGGATGCTTTGGAGCACTGCGTGAGAAGGAAGGAAAGACAGGCTGGTGAAGCCCAGAAAAAGTGGGTCAAGTTGACCTAGGGTTTTAAACACCTAGGGTTTTGGTATCTAGGGTTTTGGCACCTAGGTTTCGACCTAGGGTTGTCGGTGAATGATTGTAATGTATAAATAGAGGTCTAAAGGGCCTAGGTTGGGTTGGTACTTTGGGATGGTATGATATTGTTGTTGATATAGCTCTATTGTTGTGGTGAGATATTATTATATTGAGCAAGAGAAGTGCTAAGTGAGAGAGCCTTATAGTATTGTAAGATCTCCAGTTGTGTGTGAAGGTCAAGTCCTGCAGCTGGGTGCGCGGGAATGGGAGAGAAAGAGAGGAGAAGAAAGAAGATATTGCTAGCTGAAAGTGCAGACAAGAATTGTATGCTTTACCTTAATAAATCATAAGCATGGTTCTGTGGATGTAGCCCTAGAGATAGGGTGAACCACTTACATATTGTGTTGTGTGTGTGAGATTGATGCTTTGATCTCTGTCACTGTTATATTGTTCTTTTCATTGTTGTAATTAGATCATATCTATAACCATGTAGAGTAGATCTAGCTTGGTGAGGGATATATGAATGTTGCCTTGTTGTTGTATTAGATCCACTTGACATTCCCCTGGTTGTAGACACCTCTGTCCTACAACCCCCTCATAGCTGCTTCGAGTGAGACTGCATATGCTTCGCAGGTGTTGCCGAAAGGGCCAGTAGCTAGGGATTGTTGGTGTACTCTTGGAGTGAACCTTGGGTCTGCCCCTGTGCCAACAAATGGTTTTGTTGCTGGGACATGAATCTTAGTAAGGGAATGTCAAGGTGGTTCCCATCGAAGACAAAGATTCAGATGTGGATAGAGGATCAAGAGAGGGACTTCGTTGAAGCCCAGAACAAGGATCCTAATTTTAGTGCAGAGGATCAGTTGGAGAAATATATCTTTATCGATATACATAAGATCTTATTTATAGGAATCCACCAGGAACTGTATGAGTGGCTAGCTAGACTAGCAGATACCTAGTTCAAGATAAGATCTAGACCTCCTGTGGTTTGTACGTCGGAGTTGATCAAGAAGGTCAAAAGAGTTGATAACGTTGTATCATGAGCAGTAGATCATTGGTTCGATAATACCATTGGAGGGTACATCACAGAGTTTGTTGTTGACATAGTAGAGTCATACAACCAAGCTGAAATATATTTCTTTAAGGGACCCAGAGGAAAATTTTTACAATTACTGAAGTTGAGACTCAAGATGCCATTGCATGAGAAGAACATCTTGAAGATACAGTAGATTAGCTGGATTCGAAAAGGTGAATGTTCGAGAATTTAGACAGCGATAGCAACACAAAAGTTGGACATATGCACAATGGAGGAGTAATCAAAGGAGTTCACCTTGAGAACCTGTTTAAACAAAACTATGGGGAAGAGGGTTTCTACAGTGGAGAAGAGTCAGATCTAATAGACGGAGAACATTCAAAACCCACTAGGATAGAGGAAGAAAAAGCCGAAGAACCTCACCAGGACGAGCCCGAAACTTCAGGAACTGCACAAAATGTTGAAGTAAGTATTGTTAATCCTCCTGTTATTTTAGCAGCACTAGGTAATCAAAATAATCAGAACCACCAGAGTCCTCAGAGTACTGTTACTAGTAGCTCAACATCTACTCAGACAAGAAACCTAGGTAGCTCTATGGCAGATGAGATGAGACTTCCTATCTTTAGGGGAGATAGATCTGAAGATCCTGATCAACATTAGTTTATGTGCGAAGCCGTATGGAATATTAAAAATGTCACCGATGAAGTTGTTAAAAGGACCCAGTTCAACACTACCCTAAGGGATCACACACTAAGTTGGTACATGAAGCTTGTCCAAGGACTTGCGCAGCCTAAGCCACTGGGAAAGATCAAGAATGTGTTGATTGCAGAGTTCAAGAAACCAAAGTCAGAGTCTCAATGTATTATAGAACTGAAGGATATCAAGCAGAAAGTAGCCGAGCCTGTTTGGGAGTTCGATCAAAGGTTCAAGACCTTGACAGGTCGATTAACTTTTCAGATCCCAGATGAATAGAGTAAAGAATGGTTCATCGCTGCCCTTTTACCACACATAAGAGTTCCCCTTATGCAGCATAATATTTCTTTGTAGGCAGAAGCATTGGAGATCGCTATGAAGCTTGAATCATCCCCTATGGGAGAATCTAGCTCAGGTATGAGCCAGATATTGAGTCAGTTGACTAGTTTGTCTCTACAGGTCGAGAATATGAAGAAGGATAAGGGGAAGGACAAAAGAGAAGATATATGGTGTGTAAGATGCAGATCAGAAGGCCATGATAAGGAACATTGTCCTTTATTCCATGAATATTTGGCCTTAGGAGCACCGATCCCCTTGAAGCAAGTCAACCTGCCCTGGTGCGAAGTATGCAGAAATAGGCATTGCACAGGTAAGTGATATTACATGCAGAAGTGTGTTCAGACTCCCACAAATTTATATTGCAATTTATGTAAGTCTATGGGGCATGAATATAGGGATTGTAGGGCCTATGACCTTATGCATGAAATATCGAGGGACATATACAACATCCGAGGTGAAGCACAACAAGAAGGAAACACTCTAGAGTATAACTCCCTAGGAAGAGGAAATTTCAATCCTCACGGTGGATACAGAGGAAAAGGACGAGGAGGAGGAATGGGTTGAGGCTGAGAACAGATCATCTGTTACAACTACACGCAGCCAGGACTCTTGGCAAGGGATTGTCAGAATCCTTGCACTACATGCAGCTATTGCAGCTCGTTCGACCATGTTATAGAAGAATTCCATGTGATGCTAGCTAAGCTGCAGGAAAGACGAGGACCTCAACATAATCCACAAGTGCAATTGATATATGCTAAGCCTCGCAGGGAAGACCCTAAAGTCATTGTTATCACTCGAGGAGTTGCTGCTACAGGAGAGGATAGAATGACTCAAGGAAAGATTGCAAAAGACTCGGGTATCAGGAAGGCTACAGAGAAGACCTGAACTTTCGATGAAAAGAAAGAAAGACAAATATTTGAGGAAGCAAGACAAGAGTTTAAAGCAGATCAAGGTTCCCCATAAAAAATACAGCCATAAATAAAAGAATATGGAATGCCTCAAGCATTTTATCAATTTGCTTTGCCACATGAGGGAAAAGAGGTAAGCAAGCTCATGGAATTTTTATGCACATGTGTTAAGTTGATTCAGGATAAAGGCATTGTACAAGAGCTACATAACTTAATCAGACAGTATGAAATAGGAAAGATAGACCCCTTATTGAATAGAGCAGTACATCAAATTGGAAAAAGGAGAAGGACAAATAAATAATTACACTTGAATGCTCAAATATGAGAGTATGATATAGACTATGTGGTCCTCGACTTAGGGTCAGAGTTCAATGTCATGACGAAGAAAACTTGGACACTGATGGGGAAACCAAAGTTGATCTACTCCCTTATCAGGCTTAGGATGGCTAACCAACAAGTTGTCAGCCCCTTTGGTAGATTGGAACATGTCCCTGTGGACATCGATGGAGTGAGAACATTTGCAGATTTCAAGGTAATTGAAATTGTGGATGACAATTTCCCTTACCCTGCACTGTTAGGAATTGATTGGGCCTTCAATAACTCCATAGTAGTTGATTTGAAGAAAATACGAATGGCATTTGAAAGAGATGGCCTTCGGGTCATTTCACCCTTAGATCCAGATGAGGGTATGTGATATACAAAGCCCATCAGAGAAGAATACCACGCATATGAACTGGAAAACATATACAAACTGACAGCCAGACAACATGATTACATCAACCCTACAGATGATGGGAATATGAGCTGGAAAAGTGACTGCACGTGTTCATCAAATTCATAAGAAGTTGATAACTGGCACAACCATATGTATGAAGTATCTACCAAAAGATGTGCCATATTAACCAGAGAAGTTCATTGGACCAGCATGATAGTAAGAAACTTACCCACATTTGATGGTTTGAACCCTTTAGAAGCCTTCCTATCATATTTTAAAGCAAGTGTACCAACACAATAGAGGTTGTTGGCAATGAATGATGCCTTGAAATCCACACCAGCAAGATGGCGGGGAACCCACAAAAGAAATATTACAGACTGGGTACAATGTCGAACTTTAATGACAGTGCGGTTCTCAGCACAAGTAGTAAGTTGCGAAGTAAGGTATATGGTCGAAGTTGCCCAAAGGACCATGTGTGAAGCTACGAAGAGGCCTGGAGTGACATTCCCCAAGAACAATGGGTGCATAGATTCATTAACACCCTGGACACAACCCCTATCAACTGGTACCTTCAAGCGGAGCTCTGCCTCCTCACTGCAGATTGGGAAGGTATGATTTAGAATTTTGTAACCACCTTTTTATTTGAAAGTGAATATGCTTTAGTAGATAAATCATTATAGATTGTGAGACAGAAGGTATTCGAAGAGGCATCTAGCCTCCCTATGGAACAAGAAGAGGACAAATGGACTGCGCCTCTCCAAAAATTGCAGAGTTGCTACAACATCAATGTCGGCGATGATGACCTAGGAAGGTAAACATCACTGAAACAGAAGGCCAAAGAGATGTAGAAGGACCAGGAGTTGAGCTACCATTTATTGGTCAACCAATCAAGATTTAAAAATTCAATATTGGGATAGAGGAGACACCAAATCTTTCCAATATCATAGATTACTGGGATGTTGCGACCATTGACAAGATTATAGAGTCGATGCATGAATATCAGGACTTGTTTCCGACCAAGTTCACTGATATGAAAGGTATCAAAGGTCCTATGGGAGAGATGAGGATACCTTTGAAACCAGGTGTGAAGCCAGTCAAGAAAATACCCTATAGCTTGAACCCAAAATATAAGGAAAAAGTGAATATTGAGCTCAACAGAATGCTGGAAGCAGGAACTATTGAACCTCTCGAAGAATCAGAGTGGATAAGCCTTATGGTAGTACAAGACAAAAAGACAAGTGAGATTAGGATATGTGTGGATCTCAGGAAGTTGAATGATGCATGTTTGCATGACCCCTTCCCTACACCATTCATTGATGAAGTATTAGACAATGTGGGAGGCCAGGAGGTATATTCTTTTACAGATGGATTTTCAGGATACCATCAGATCCGGATAGCAAAGGAGGATTGCCACAAGACCATGTTTGCCACATAATGGGGATCCTAACAATATACAATGATGCCATTTGGACTGAAGAATTCCCCAACCATCTTTTCCAGGGTGGTGGTCGAAGCGTTCAAAGAGTTTTTGCATAAATTTTTAGAAGCATATTTTGATGATTGGACTGTGTTTAGTTTGTTGAAAAACCATATTGAATGTCTAAGGCTAATGTTGGATAAATGTAGGCAGTGTCAAATTCCTTTAAATATGAAGAAGTGCATCTTCTTCTCACCATTTGGAGTGCTATTATTTCATATTGTATGACACCAAGGATTACTGGTAGATCCCTCTAAAATCGCCATCATAGTTGATTTGTCGCCTCCTAATTCAGTCAAAAAATTGTGCACTGCGCTTGGACATACTGGCTATTACAGGAAATTCATTAAAGGCTATGCTCAGATCACAACACCAATGGAGAAGTTGTTGAAGAAAGACTATCAGTTCAGTTGGACAGATGAATGCTAGTAGAGCTTCGACACACTGAAACAGAAGATGGTGACTGCGCCCATTCTGGTCTTTCCAGATTGGAGGAAGGAGTTTCATGAGAATGTCGATGTGTCTTCTATTTCCTTAGGAGCAGTATTGGCACAAACTGGACAAGGGGATATCGACCATCCATTAGCGTTTTCTAGCAGGAATCTATCTACAGTTGAAGTTAATTACACCACTACAGAGAGAGAAGGATTAGCCATGGTGTACGCACTACAGAAATTCCGCCACTACTTGTTGGGAGGACACTTTAAAATGTTCACAGATCACTCTGCATTGAAGTACCTAGTCAACAAGCCAGTGTTGGGGGGGTGAATATGCATATGGATTATGTTGTTTCAAGAATATGATTTTGAGATCATGGTTGAGCCAGGAAGAATGAACAAGGGCCCTGACCACTTGTCGATGTTGGAACATGGCAAAGAGCCCACTAGTTTGGAGGATACATTGTCGGATGCACAATTGCTCGCCATTAGAAATATTGATGGCCACTTCGCAGACATAGTCCAGTTCCTTTCGACAGGAATGGCACCTAGTGAGTATATAATTCCCCAGAAGAAACAACTAGTGGTGTGCACTGTAGAATTTTCACTGATAGTTGGTCAGTTATACAAGATGGGACCCGATGAGATATTAAGAAGGTTTGTTAGGGAGACAGAACGACCACTGATCCTCGTAGAAGCTCACGAAGGCATCGCAGGAGGACATTACGTAGGGAAAGAAACTGCGCAGAAGGTTCTTGGAGCTGGCCTTTGGTGTCCTGCCTTACACAAAGATGCTAAATATTATACCAGAGCCTGCAATGTATGCCAGAGAGTTGGAAAACCATCCTGAAGAGATGAAATTCCATTAGCACCAGATATGACCCTACAAGCATTTGAAAAGTGGGCCATTGACTTCGTGGGACCTATAAACCCACCAGGAAAGTTCACAGGAGCACGGTACATAATTACTGCGACAGAATACCTGACTAGATGGGCTGAAGCAAGAGCAGTAAAGGATTGTAGTGCAACTACAGCTGTGTGTTTTATATTTGATGACATAATAACCAGGTTTGGCTGCCCCAAGACCCTTATGAGTGATCAAGGCACACACTTCATCAATAAGACAGTCGAAGCCATGACTGAAGAATTTGCAGTCCACCATCAGAAGAGTACACCTTACCATCCACAAGAAAATGGAATAGTTAAAGCATTCAACAAGATCTTGGAGACCGCACTGAAAAATATTTGCAGTGTGAACAGGGATGACTGGGATTTAAGAGTACTTGCAGTACCATGGGCCTATAGAACCAATTGTAAGAAATTAACAATGCGGACGCCTTTCAAGTTGGTTTATGGCCTTGAAGTTGTTGTCCCGGTAGAATACATGGTGGCAAGCTTAAGAATTGTTGCATTTACATACATGGATGATACTGGCATTGTTCACGAGAGGCTTTCACAGTTGGTTGAACTGGAAGAAGACAGATTTATTGCAGGATTCCATCAGCAGGTTCAGAAGGAATGAGAGAAGGCCTATCATGAAAGACACATCAAGAAGAAGACATTCAAGAAGGGTGATTTAGTATTGTTGTATGACAGTAAGTTTACAAAACATCCAAGGAATTTTAGGACACATTGGCTTGGACCATATGAGGTCACCTATGTTACCGAAGGGGGAGTTTCACTGTTGAAGGCATTGAACAGAGAGTGGAAGGAAGGATTAGTGAATGGGAGTTAGCTGAAGTTGTACTATGACAACCAGTTGCCTCGCAGACCTTAGTAAAAGCAAGAAGAAAAGAGTCTAGGTACCAGGTGCAATTGAAACTGGGTACCAGACACAGAAAATACTGTCTGCACAAGGAAGGGATGCATGGACCAGAAAGCAAAGGATACATTGCACAGTCTACAAGTCGAAGTAGAACAGAAGGATCAGATCTGAAGTGCCTCGGGACGAGTCACATGTGAGTTTTGGGGGCCTGTTGGCCCTTGGTTATGGAAGGAAGCGAATAAAAAGGAAGAAAAGGTGAAAAGAGAACTTCGTGGAAGACACGGTGACTGTCACTGGGTCGAAGTGAGCAAAAGATCAGAAAAGATGGAGATAATTACAGAAATGCAAGTTGTTGGACGAGGAGATCGAGGATGATAGATCAACAAGGAAGAGGGATCGAGGACAACTCATCAAGTGGAAAAATCCACTGTTGGATGCTTTGGAGCACCGCGCGAGAAGGAAGCAAAGACAGGCTGGCGAAGCCCAAAAAAAGAGGGTCAAGTTGAACTAGGGTTTTAGACACCTAGGGTTTTGGTATCTAGGGTTTTGGCACCTAGGTTTCGGCCTAGGACTGTTGGTGAATGATTGTAATGTATAAATAGAGGTCTAAAGGGCCTAGGTTGGGTTGGTACTTTGGGATGGTAAGATATTGTTCTTAATATAGCTCTATTGTTGTGGTGAGATATTATTATATTGAGCGAGAGAAGTGCTAAGTAAGAGAGCCTTCTGGTATTGTAAGATCTTCAATTGTGTGTGAAGGTCAAGTCCTACAGCTGGGTGTGCAGGAAGTGGAGAGAAAGAGAGGAGAAGAAAGAAGATCTGTTAGCTGAGAGTGCAGACAAGAATTGTATGCTTTACCTTAATAAATCATAAGCACAGCTATGTGGACGTATCCCTAGAGAGAGGGTGAACCACGTACATCTTGTGTTGTGTGTGTGTGATTGATGCTTTGATCTATGTCACTGTTATATTGTTATTTGCATTGTTGTAATTAGATCAGATCTATAACCATGCAGGGTAGATCTAGCTTGGTGAGGGATATATGAATGCTCCCTTGTTGTTGTATTAGATCCACTTGACATTCCCCTGGTTGTAGACACCTTTGTCCTAAAACCCCCTCATAGTTTCTTTGGGTGGACTGCATCTGCTTCACAGGTGTTGCCGAAAGGGCCAGTAGCTAGGGCTTGTTGGTGCACTCTTAGAGTGAACCTTAAGTCTGCTCCTGTGCCAATAGTTGTTATTTACTTTAATGATGAAGATGAATCATGGTGTTATTATGTGATGAATGATTAAGTAGGTGAATTATTTTTCTTCCCATTGTCTTATCACACATGTGTTTTCTTTCTGGTAATTAGTTTCGCATGCAGTAATTGGATGCTCACATGGTTAATGTATTAGTACTAGGCATGTGGTATAAAATTGTCATCTGCATGCTTGAGCAACGGGTTATCCCAAGTTAAGCCTCTTCCCCAGTAGTTAGAACTTAGTCCTATTTTTTTTCCAAGTTGGTTTATACCAACTTACATCTCATATCGGTCCCACCCAAGAGAAAATACAAAAAGAGATAGTCTGAAATAAAGGAAGATCCTTCACAAGAAAACATAAATCTCATCGATAAATTGGTCGGATCGCAAGATCTGGAGAACGATTCCACTATTAAACGTTGCAGAGTCTTATTGGGCCTCGGTGGTGGGTTTGGTTCCTATTGTTGAATTAAGGGAGTTAGGAACCATCAACAGGATCTTTGGATGAATTTTAGTTGGGAGGGTCAGGGAAGTGGGGGGGGAGCAGAGGGATAGGGAGGCTAGGGTGGGTAATGTGGAGAGGAGAAGAGGCGCAGCCTTTTGGGGGAGGGAGGAGTGGAGGGACCTTAGCATGGAGGGACTGTCAATTTTAAGATATTTGAAGGCCCGCAGGGGATCTCGAACTAGTAGAGGAATAGTGTAATGCAAATTTAGAAATGATTCAACAGAGGGAAACTATAGATTACCTATTGGGCGAAGAGGAGCTAATTCTTGATCCTGGGGAGGGTGTCGTCCAGAATCCAACCACTCTGAGCTAAATGTTATTCCTTCAGGTAGATGTTGTGCTCTCAACGAGGGTCTGTCAGTAGAATGTTGTGAATTTGAAGTTGAAGAAGTAGTGGGAGAGGTTGACGGCGAGGGAGAAGGCCCATGCTGAGGATTCTCTGCCAAGTGGAATCGAGTGTGTGAGGAGCATCCTCGAAGTGGTTGTGGACAGTCTTTGAGTATGTTCATGTGTTCATGACAATGAATATATTAGAAGGGTATGCCTTCGTAGTTGAGGATTCGTGCCCTAGTGTGGCCTCGATCCGTGATATTTAGTTCCTTACGAATTCCTCCTCTGATGTTTAGTGAGACCAAAATGTGCGCCACAGACATCTCCCACGACTCCCTGAATGTAAAATCTTCTTCCAAGTAGTTTCTTAGCGAATTCCCAATAGCTTGAAAGACCTTCTTGGACCATAGGTGGGGTGGGAGTCCAGGAAGGCGAACCCATATTGGAAAGGAATCCAATCACATGCTTTTTGAGTCAAAGGTTGTATCCTATAGATTTAGAAGAACATGGGAGGATTCAATGGACCAAAAGCCTGAGAGGGATCGGGCTGCTTGGGCTGCATTGAAAAAAGTGATGAGGAACCAACCCCTTGATAAACAATGTATTTGGGGAGGTACAGGTTGTGTCGAGCCCCAAGTGGAGTGCGCCCAGATTTTGAGTGTTTTCTCGTTGAAATGCCTCCCATAAACTTTCCCCATCACAGAGTTATCCGCAAGCTCCAAAACTTCTGCCATTGAGAGGTCCTTGATGAGAATGAGATTAGATGAGTCTGAAACTACCCCGATGCACTTGTTTCTCTTCATGTTCTTGATCGAGGAGTGAGGTTTGAGGCCCTCGGTCATTCTGCTGGAACTGTATCCCTACAGCCTCCATCTTATAAATAGTCCAATCCATTCAGATTTGAAGGTGGGAGATATGAGCCAATAAAACCCATTGTTGAGCCTCCAATGATGGATTTAGACAAAAGTCCAGAGCCGACATATGGGAAGAAGCAAGATTCCTAGAGAAGGGGATCAGGTCTCTGCACGCCAAAATTGGTCAGTGTCGTCTCTAGCTCTTCCAAAGGAGGTCCCCCGCAAGAGGGAGAAAAAGAGGGTGGATCCGGGAAGAAGATAGGGAGGGAGGGGGACTGAGAGACCCAATAGGGGTTGATCTCTGGAGGTAAGGGCCCAGAAAGGGAAAAGGGAATAGATCCAAGAGATGTCATGGAGTCTGGTTATTCTAAAGAGTCAAAGGGAGGGCTTGCCTGGAAACCCTGGGGGGTAGCAACAAAAGGAAGCTCACTGGAAAATAGTTGCAAAGAGGTAGGGTCATGAGAAGTGATGGGAGTCAGAGATCGAGCCAGAGGGGATATGGAGGAAGAAGCGAGCTCAGAATCCTCCCATAAGGAGAAAACCTCAGATGCCGCTAGGTGCCTGGGGGAGTCAAGACGTGGGCTGCCACCTGTCGAAACCAGGGAAGGGTTTTTGGTGGGTCTAGGGTGTACTCCACGTCCTCATCATATGTCGCCATGGATCTATAGGGGTAGGCGCCTGGTGGAGTAATATCCTAGTGTGTAGACAAAAGACGAGAGAGAAGTGTCATTCACCACAAGGGGAGGTTCGCCGAAAAAGGAGGCTCGCAGTTAGGGAGGAAAGTGTGAGCAGTTGCGGAGAAAACCACAGACTGACCGCGAAGCCATCCCCCATATATATATATATATATATATATATATATATATATATATATATATATATATATATATATATATATATATATAATGGCGGGGGTGATGGAAAACATCGCCCCAACCCCCCACGTGGGTCAAGGCCAGGTCCTTTATGCAATTTTGTATTTCAATTTTATTTTTTAAAAGTTTTTTAATATAAATTTTAATTTTTTAGTTCTAATTTTATGTTTTTTTAAAGTATATATATATATATATATATTGTTTTTTGTGTGTTTTTTTAACCTTTGAAAAGTTTCTGGGCCATAAATATGTTTTTTAACCTTTTTTTCTCATTTTCTCTTAGTTTATATATTTTTAATTGTTTGTTTTTTTTCCTCTTTAGTTTTTTAAGTTTAAGTTTTTCTTTAATCTTATTTTTTATTTATAAATTTTCTTTTAAATTTATTTCTTTTTAATTTCAATAATTTTATTTTTCTTAGTTTTGTTAGTATTTGTTTTATCAAAAAAAAATTTATATTGTTTTGCTAAATATTTAAAAATAGTATTATTTAACTACAATTATTTTCTATGTATTGAAGTAAAGGTAAAAAATGTGTTAAAAATGATATTTTCCACTATATTTAAAAAATATGGAACCATAAATTAATTAAGGAGACACAATTATATGAAAAAACTTAATTTCAAAAAAGTAAATGGTATACAACATTTTTAGCATTGAAAGAAGCATGGAGAAATGATTAAAAACACCGTTGAAAAAAAATAGAAAAAAATAAAATGAAAATAGATGAAAAAACATCGTTGAATTTTTTATTTATAACAATTTGAAAATAGATGAAAAAATAAGCATTTAAAAAAATAATGTAGATACATTATGGATAAGCAGATTTAAAATATCAAAAAACAACCTAAAAGGGGAGGGGATGTTGCCGGTAGCACAACTTTTCAAAACGAGGTAAAAATTGTGACCCCCAAAACAATGAGAACTCTATAGAGTTCTCATTAAGTTGGTAATTATGTTTGCCTCCTTTTTGAATGAGCAACCTGTGTCCATACCAGGAGCGAAAGTCTCAGGTGCCTCATATTGATTTGTCAATTGTTGTTGCAAGTATTCCACTTGACGATACAGGAAGTCAACCTCATCATGTAACTACCCCACTAAAAGCCCGTGTTGAGCTAATGTATCCACAAAAAATGAAACTATAGCACTAAATGCATTTAACTTAATAACCAGTCTCTTAAAATCCATAAGATTATTGTCATTTACTTCCTCATCCTGGGTCATTTCATTCATCTTGGCCTACATAATTATCAAATTGCCCGATAACTTGTGGCTATGGAAAAGAAGAAACCAAACTCCCATGCAACAGACAGACAAACCTCCAGGCCCGCCACTCCCCATAATGTAACCAAACAACAACTTGGATTGCCAGAAAACTATGAAGATAATGATTCCTCGATTGTAGACTAATTTTGTGAGCAAAATTCCAACTAGACATGTATTCTTCAGGTCTACATATACTATATTAATAACATTACTTCCCTTCCAA
>ML817723.1:114634-128587 GCA_009831015.1 Picea engelmannii | reverse complement strand
TTCTTTTTCAAATGCATGTCACAACATTGGAGAAAATGAAAATGATACATGCATGAGACTATTTTTTAATTCTTTGGAAGGAAAGACTATCGTCGATTTCTTCAAATTATTGCCTAATATATTTACAACTTGGGTGTCTTATTGGTGTTGAAATATTGCAACTGTAAAGAGTATTTTATTTATTATTGAGTTATTATTCATCAAATCAAACCCCTTTTTTGGATTGATCATGTCAGGATTTGTACTTGACCAAATCCCCTTTTATGGATTGGTCAAACCCTAATTATATTATGAAAATTAAGAAGTCGACCCCCAGGCCTAATTAAAGTGGTTTTAACCACTAAGAAGAGAATTTGGCCCTGCACAGTGAAGAGACATATTTCTACCACCTGCTAGGTAGTATAAATAAAGGAGGTTAGTGCCTCATTGTCTCACTCACTCATTCACTCATCAAGTGCGGAAATTTGGAGAGCTGCAGTTGGGAGAAGAAGGAAGAGAGAGGCGCATTGCTCAGTGTTGGATGTTATCTAGTGTTTTGGTTTATTGTCTTGGCATTGTATTGGCTATCTATATTAAGGAAGTTTTTGTTGGGTTTTCTCCCCCATGAGGGGTTCCCAAGATAAATGATGTGTATCTTGTGATTGTATTTCTCTCAATGATCCTACCTATGCTATTGTTATCTAGTAAATTGAAAAGAAACCTAATAATAGCTCAAAACTTAACAATTGGTTTAAGTTAGCATATGGACAACCTCAAAGTCCAACGGATTTGTTGAAACATTACAATAATCTTGTTTACAATAAAGGTGAAACAATCAAATCTTTTAATTTACGTTTCACTAAATTATACAATCAAAATATATAAATTATTCGACCACACAATCAAGTTGCTTTAATGCATTACTAAAATTTATTACCTTCTATTTATCTCCATAGGTTAGAAGAAAAGAGCGTTAACAGTTTGGGATCTGAATTACAAAATTGTCTAGAGTTTGAGGAGCAGTTGACAAGAATAAGGCTTCTTGTCCAAGATTATGTCAAACAAACTAACATGTCAACTATGTTACAACTTGTACAGGATATGAGCAACAAAACGATTTCTTTCTAAAGAAAAAGGGTGACTTCTACTTCTTCAGAAACCTCCACGCAAGTTGCCTTAACAAATCAAACTCATATTTATCAACCCAAGGCAATTCTCTCAAGAAATTGGTGTAATTTATGTGAGGAGAATTATGATGAGAACACTTTTGAGATTAAAAAAAATGCTAGAGAGTGCATCTTTTGAAAAATATGTGATACAACAATTTTTACCTTATATTGGGCTCAATAAGAGGATGTGATGATGGTTTATATTAGAAATAAATATTATTAAAATAATAGCAAAGGTGGTCCTCCTAAAACCACTTTTGCTCCAAGTACATCCTCACATCAAACTCATCCTAAGTTCACAAGGGGTACTCAAAGTTGAGAGGTAATTTCAACCTCATCTTCTTCATATAGATATAATATCTTGAAACAAATGGCTACAATCAAAGTAGATGCATCTTTATTAGATACAATGATTGTCCGTGAACAACAAAAACATATGAAGGATTTTATAAAAGGTAAAGCTTCCATTGTTTCCAATTTAACTGAGGAACAAAGTGAAGAAGAAATGTATATAAATAAAGAAGGTGTATATAATCCTAGAAATTATGTAAAAAATCCTCCTTTTTATGTTTCTGTAAAGATTATGTATAATATTACACATTGTTGTTTAATTGAATGAGGATCTATCCCCAATGTTATGTCTAATATTATCATAGAAGAGTTAGGTATTTCATGCAACAATGAAAACTCGAAGAGTATGTTGTCTTATAATAGTCAACAACAAGCCACTATTGGTGAAATCATTGATGTAAATTTGGTTTTGTGTGCTCATCCTAAGATCAAGACCACTTGTAATATTCAAGTAATTGATATGCCAGTTAGCAACTATTCTATCATCTTAGGAAGATATTGGAAATCATTAACTAGTGGATACATTTTGCTAGATGGAACACACATGTCCCTTCCCAAAAATGGAAAGAATATCATTGTTCTTCGGGAAGGATGAATCTCACGATACTTTGAAAGAGTTCCTCAACCATGCGTAAATTACATACATTGAAGAGGATATTGATGTATACTCGATATTTTTAGAGGAAGATAATGATTATGTTGCACAACTTCCTGACCGTGAAGATGGTATGTGACACATGCACTTTTATGGTGTATGCTCAAGCGAAGGTAATGGAGCTGACATAATATTGTATTCACGTGTAGGAAAAAATTACAATTTCTCTTACAGATTAGAATTTGCATGTACTAACAATGTAACAGAATTTGAAGCCTTGATTCTTGGAATAGAGAATGCATTCAATCTTGGTTATTATCCTCTTTTTGTATTTTGGAATTTTGAACTTATTGTCAATCTGGTTAGAATAATTTATACCCCAACTAATAAATTGATAAAGAGGTATACACAAGCGGTTTGACAATTAATCTATATTCTTCTATATTCCAACATTACTCATATCAAGAGAGATATGAATTCTATGGTAGATAGAATAGTTGTTTTTGCAGCTAGCTCTACAAGGCAATTGCTCCATGAGAGGTCAGATTGTACATTTATGTCATTATATCATCCTCATTTTCCAGATAATGTTGAATCTTGGTAAGTTTTTCCCAACGATGAAAGTATATGTGCATTTTTGCAGAATGAGCCTTTGAAAAGGGAGATTATATGTCTAGAAGATAAAAAAAAATCCAAAGGGGTTGACTCCTCTAGAAAGCTCATTCTCATCCAGTGATGTAAGCAATAAAAAGGAAAACAAAGAGGAGGAATCAAAAGGAAAGATGAGAAATACCATTTCCATGAACATTGGGATTCAAGAAGACCCAAATATTTTAAAAATTGGAGCTTAATGTTCAAAACAAGAAAAACAGAAATTTACAGATCTTTTCCGTGAATATAAAGATGTCTTTGCATGGTCTTATGGGGATTTATGTGGTTTGGTCCTAGTATAATTCAACATGCAATTCCTATTAAGGAGGAAGACAAGTTGGTAAGGCAAAGATAAAGACCAATCAATCATGCACTTAAAGCAACGATTAGGAAATATATTGAAAAGATTATAAATGCACATATAATCTTTCATGTTAAGTATTCAGAATGGGTATCTAACCTTGTCCCGATACAGAAAAAGAACGAAGACATTAGATTATGTGTTGATTTTCGGGCTTTGAACATGGAAAGTGTTGAGGTTATTTCCTTCTTCCTAACATGGAACATATTTTACAAGTGGGAGGATCTCATATGATGTCACTTCTTGACAGTTTTTTAGGATACAATCAAATTCGTGTCAAGAAGATTGACAAGTATAAAACCACCTTTACCACATGTTGGGGCACCTTCGCTCACTTTTGGGTTAATTAATTCAAGAGCTACTTTTCAAAGAGCTAAGCAAATAGCTTTTGGCGATCTGATTGGTAAAATAATTCAAATTTATCTTGATGATTTAACTGTTTATTCAAAAAACTGAGAAGATCATTTTGATCATCTTAAACAATTTTTTCTTTAGTGCAGAAAATTTGGAATGTCTTTGAATCCTACAAAATCAATTTTAGTTGTCACTGCAGGAAAACGCATCAGACATATTGTTTCTGACTCGAGAATCAATATTGATATGGAGAGGATTATTGCAATTTAGAATCTCTAAGCCCCGTCCTCCAAGAAAGAAATCCAATCATTCATGGGTAATATTAACTTTGTTAGAAGATTCATTCATGATTTTTCTAGAAAGGTAAAACCTATACATAATATCTTAAAGAAAGATCGATATTTTTCTTGGAATAATGATATTGAAAAAACATTTATAGAGATTAAAAAAGAAATTAGTTACGCACATGGTTTGGCAAAGCCTGACTTTGAAAAATACTTTATTGATACAAATTCCATTGAAGAAGCAATCTCTGCAATCCTTCTTCAAAAAGATGATCATAATAATGAGCAACAAATAGCTTACATGAGTCAGAGTTTATCTGATGATGAATTCAAATACACTTTAATTGAAAAACACATTTTTCTCTTGTTAAAGCTATTGAAAAATTTCATCACTTTATCTTAGGCAAGCATAGTCAGGTAAAAGTCCCTTTACATGCAATTAAATTTTTGCTTTCGCAAATGCACTTATCTGGAAATATTTCACATTAGCTTACCAAGATCCAGGAACACGATTTAATGATCACAACTTCTAACACAATTAAGGGACATGATCTAGCCTTGCACCTGTCTCAGCACCCTAAAATAGAAATTTCTTTTGAAAACAATAAGGATGCCTTGTCTACATTATTTCTAATTGAATATGGGAATCTTGATTTAGCAACACATCCTTGTATCTAGATATAATTTACTATTTGCAATATGAGAAATGTCTCGATAATATTGAATATCATGAACGAAGAAGGACTCGACTTGAGGCCTCAAAATATCTAATCTTGAGCACTTAACTCTTCTGAAGGGATGTTAACGGATTGTTGTTACGTTGTGTAGACATTGTAACAACCCAAAATATTTTGAAAGAAAATCATGGGTCAACAGATTCTAATATTCACATTAGTCGGCACTTTCCTGCCAAAGCCACTACTCACAAAATTTTAAGAATTGGTTACTATTGGCCTTCGGTTTTTAGAGATTCATACAAGTTTGTAGAGACTTGCATTGAATATCAAAAGTTTGTTGGTATAGAAAATTTCTTTGTTATGCCTTTACGACCAATTTTACTTGAATTTCCATTTTCTAAATGAGGATTAGACTTCATTGGACCAATCAATCCCTCATTTTTTGTTGGTCATATTTTCATCTTTACTGCAACAGACTACTTTACGAAGTGGACTGAAGCAATTGCTCTTAAACATGCATAGGATGAGCACGTAATCTTCATTTTAGAATCAAATATCTTTTCTCGTTTTGGTCTTCCAATTGAAATTATTTTTTATAATGGACCAACATTTATTTCTAGAAAATTGACCTAATTTCTCAATAAATTTGGAATGAAACACTTCACATCATCAACATATTATCCATAAGGAAATAGGCAAGTTGAATCAACAAATAAAAATATGGTCAAAATTCTTTAAAAAATATTAATGAAAAGCCTTGCCAGTGGCATACTTTATTGACCTGTGCATTATGGGCAAATCATACCACCACACAAACAAGTACAAGCCATACTCCTTTTTAGTTATTATTTGGCCAAGAAGCAATCATGAATGTGGAACTTGAATTAAGTTCCCTTAGATTAGCATTACAAGCAGAAGAGTTGAACTCTACAGATATCCCTCAAAGATTACATGCTTTGTTAGCTTTAGAAGAACAAAGGAGTCATGTTCTTGATAATCTTAAAAAGAGACAACATATTGTTAAGAAATATTTTGATAAGAGGGTTAAATCAACTACTTTTGCAACCAATGAAAAAGTTTTATTATGGGATTTTGCTCATGTTGATAAAAGTAAGCATTCTAAGTTTCAGAAGTTATGGTTAGGTCCTTACATAATTGCCTTTGTTGTTGGAAACAACTCTTATTTACTAAAAGACATAGACAAACGATTATTTTCTTATACGACTATTGGTTCGCATTTGAAACACTATGTTGAACATGATTGATTTTATTGTTTTCATCTGCAGTGTTTTTTGTATATATATCTTATTTTGAGTTTGTAAATTATTTGTTTTTACTGTTTTTGTTTCTGATTTTTTCCCTCTTCTTTTGTTTTGGTTTTGAAGATTTTGGTCAAAAGATGGGTCAATCAAGTTACATTTCCTTTCATTGGTTTTCAAAACTTTGATTAATTTGTCTTGAAAAATGAAAGAATACAAACAACAAAGATAAATGAATTATCTTTGTGTCCGCAATACTTTTTACTGAGTATTTGTTGAACCAATCAGGTTTCCTTGTTGCAATTCGATGGTCACAACTCTTCCCTATCTTCTTATTTCCCATGTTACCCCTCCTTGAGTGTTTTACTAAGAACATATATTTAAA
Source organism: Picea engelmannii (assembly GCA_009831015.1). Taxonomy (NCBI): domain Eukaryota; kingdom Viridiplantae; phylum Streptophyta; class Pinopsida; order Pinales; family Pinaceae; genus Picea; species Picea engelmannii. The sequence goes on along the minus strand of ML817723.1, from coordinate 122,522 downwards.
TTTTGATGAAAATCTCATTGAAGCACCATGACCAGAGAACAAAAACAATCAACAAATATAAATTCAAAAATTCAAAAAGTAAAACATGATATTTTGAGTTCTAGTCTATTGGAAATAAACTACCCTGTGGAGTTGCCATATATTGACTCATAATTCGTCACCTAATATAAGAGCTTGCAAATTATTTCAAAGCCTATATAAATGTATTATGAAATAATAATAGGTGGAATACCCTAGGAGAAAACTCATTAAATCGACTATTTCTAGACATAACATTTCCCTCGACATGTTGGCATACCATCAGTTTAGGTTGTGACATCATTTTAGTTATAGTGCCTCAAAGCAATGGTATATTGATTCAAATTTCTTGTGATGTTTATCAATACACATGTTTGAATGATGCAAAGTCTTTATTTACATTTAAGTATGATGCATGACAGTTTGCGAAAACATAAAGTTATGGTAACTATGTTAACCCTTAGCATCAAGGTAGGATTAATATGACACTCATGAAATAATTTGCGAAGGACGTGTTGTGTTCCTATGATTATATGCTTAATGAAAATCAAAGTTATTTCCTATACTATGACATTTAAAGCATATTAAGATTTGAGATATATAAACTTTTAAAAGTTTATATGGTTTATATGGTTTTCTTTTGGGATTGAGATATATACATCTGGATATGCCAATTTTCATATGACAATCAACTCAAGACATGTCAAGGTGAAGTTCGGTTTGGCAAACTATATATATGGGTTGGTTTGGCATATATAGAAAATCATTTTAAATGTATATGATATATTCATACTATACATGGTTATATGACATGACCCATTCGACTTGGATATGGGCGCAAACATGGATATCATGGTAAAATGTTGAAAAGATATGTTGAAGGTGGCATTTAATTGGAAAATGGTATGAGTTTCGAGGTTAACATAGTGTATGCTATAAGTATCAAGGTTTATATGATTTTGTTTGTGACAAGGTTTAATATGCAATTAGTGTAGGGGGCACTTGCATTGAGTTTAGCATATGATATATGGTGTATGGTTGGAATACCGACATGATGGGATGGCCATGCATTGAATGGAAAGGATGTGGGCATTAACTCCCACAGGCCTATGCTTTACCACCTCTTGTTGGTTGGGATAATTGTCATTTCATTTGGTTTTGGTCTATGGAAAAAGAGCTTCAGCTCAAGTTTTAGAAACCCTCCTCTTGTTGGTTTCTACAACTGTCTCAACCTCCAATATTGGTATAAAAGCGCTCTTGCGTAAGGTATGAACTCGCTAGTCTATGAAATATCTTCTACATAAATTTTTGTGAGTTAATGAGGTGGCAATGGCTCTGAATTTGACTGGTAAATGAGTATGGAAGTACTTATTTTCCCTGCTTTTCACTCATGAAATGGAAATATTTGAATTTTTTTCGAGGGTTTTCATTTGCAAAAAGAAATGTTTCACTACCCTTTGTTGTTGCATGCATTATTCCTCCCAAATTCATAATATCATTTTTCATTTCCTGAATGATTTGTTTTAAAATAATGGTGGGCTATGAAAAAATCAATTATGGGTTGAACCCATGTCTGTTATAATGAATATATGTCGAGTCTTGGCTTGGGTTTGAGTTTGAATCTATTCATTGTTGCAATTTGTATACTACCAACATTGATATTACTTTACCCATTTTCATATTTGTCGACTTTGTAAGTGTTTATTTACATAGATGAATGTGGATATGCAACTAGCATTGGTAGCTTGCTCTGTTCCCTTCAGTTTTGAACTTTGGTCGTATGAAAGAATTGTAGTTGCATGCATTTTCGATGGAAACCATACATGTTATGGCCGTATCCATTTGTGTTTTGAAATGCTTAAGCATGGATTTGAGCTCATAGTCTATGGCAGAGTTATGGCTCGGTTTTTTTTTTGGATTTATTAAAAAGTCATGCACCTTCCAAGCTCGACCTTATCCTCATGCTTTGTTGAGGCTATGCACCCTTTGATTCTCACGCTGACTATAACATCTCGTTGTTAAAGTAAAAAGAACAAATGCATATATGGCGAAGGATAAAAGTATGATATGCAAATAAAAATATTATTTTTACATAAACTCGGCATTACCCCCACATTATTTATCACTTTTCATCCATTATTCCCATATTTCCCAAATCATGCTTCATTTTAATTTCATGTTATTTTCCCCATGTTTATGTAATTTTAAATGATGGATTAAAAAAAGCTTTTAAAGAGGAATACTAAAGATTAGTTTATGATGGAATACCACTATATGGAATTGATTTTATTCTTTTAGTCAAAGGATGATACATGGACAGTTTGTCATTTTGTTTTGGATATAGTAAATTCATATCGTTATGCAGCTTGGAAGTGTAGTGTGGATCAAATGAATAATTAGGGCATACATGAATGTTTTGGAAATTTGTTTATGAATATTTAGTAAGAAACTTTACACGGATTATTAGATTTACAATGGAGAATTATACCTTTTTGTGAATAGAAATGATTGATTGTTTATAGATAATGAATATGAATTTTTCACGCATTCTTGTCATTTCATATCATTTTTTTCTAATTAAAACTCCCTTTATCATTATTTTTGAGTCATTTATTTATTCATTTTTCACTAATTTCCCTTGTTCAAAGAAATAATTGGTTTTTCATATGAAAAATTTTTGCAAAGAAGTGCACAAATCATATTTTTGAAAGAAAAATATTGAGAAGGTTGCCTTTCAGCATATGGTTTGTGTTCCTTGTTTTCCTTCATTCCCACTCATTGTTCCCTTGCATGTTTGAATTACTTTGTCAATTTCATATCGATGGCTAAATAATTTCACACAAAATTGTAATAGATGTTTAATATATTGTGTCTTATACTTTTACTAATTGGAATGATGATACATATATCTGAACTTTTTCAGTCGGGGAAGTGACCAAAGTCAAAATAGAGGTAATAGGGGCATAAGAGGAAGAGTGTCCAATATGTTTTGGCAACAAGAAAGAAAAAAGAAGATGAGAATTTCAATACATTTTGACGCCAACTCTAAAGAGTTCAACCAGCTGGTACAAATCATCTACCTGAATCTTGTTGGATATCTCGCACTGCCACATCCTCAAGTTCCTCCCAATCCACCCCTGCAACCACATCCTAGTATTGTTGACTTCCCTAAACCTCATATGCAGCCGACCAATGATGGCTAGGATAATAATCCCATAAATCCTCCACCTTGCATATCTCATTGGCCTGATAACCCTTTGCCACCATCTCCTCATATGCAATCAATGCCTTATGTTGCATTTTTTGCTTCTATGGTCCATTCAGTTAAAGTCCCTAGAAAGTACAAAGTGTTGCCCATTGAACCCCAAATTGACAAAGTAAAACAACCTGTCAATTCACCACGCTCTGAGTCATATGAATCCTTTTCTATACAGTCAAAACAACCTTTAGCCCAAGCAGAAAGTAATGAGATAAAATTTACTTTCAACAATATGCACCCTGAGATAGAGAAATTGGAAGAAAAGAAGTTTTTTGGTAAAGAATTACTTAGGCACAAGTCTGCTCTCTCATAAGGAAGTAAGCAAAGAGAGGCATCATCTAAAAAAAAGTATTATTTCTAATTTATTTTAAGTTGTATGACGACATTTCCACTTTGACACTTAATGCATATTTCGGACAATAAACACATGATATTGTTTTTGAAAACTTTTAATATCATGACATTTGTTAGCTTTTTAGCTCGGGAGGTACTCCACATGTGTGTCTTGTATGCGGAAGTTACCTTGTACCAACACTACTAGACACTTGACTTTGTAATGGGTTTTTTATAAAGTTGTGATAAAGTGGTTGTTTTATTAAAGTGTACCTTCTAATATTAAAGTGATTTTTTATTAAAGTGTACCTTCTAATATTAAAGTGACTTTATTTCATAAAGTGCACTTATGTTATAAAGTGAAAATGTAATTTAATATTTTAAGTGATTTATTTTGGAGGGAATGAATCATGGCCCTTGATCTTGTAAAGGAAAGATTAGATCTTGGCCATTAGATCTAGGGTTGGAGAAGGTGAAGGGTTAGTTTCAGATTATAAGAGAATGCATTGGGTAGTGTGCAAGATACATTGAGAGGGAGATTGAGAGAGATTTATGAGTAAGCTTGAGAGATGAAAGAGGGCAGAAAGAAGGGGACATTTCCCAAGAGAGCTTGGGCACATTTCCCAAGAAGAATTTATGTAAGAGTACAGTATGACCTCTTGGGAAATCAAGGTAGCTTGCTCCACGGAGTTTGAAGCAGCTTTTTCAGTGTTTTTTGTTGGTGAAGAGGACGATTCTGGTGTTGTCTATATAGTACGGATTTGGCACTGTTTTGGATGTTGTTCAGTTGGGTCGTACAAGTCGTACAACCATTTTCTGGGCACAAAAATAGAGGCAGAATTTTTGGGACAGTTTTGGGTGTTGTAAGCTATTTTTCTCTTGGATGGAAATTGTATTGTTGTTGTTGATATGTACTTTCCTGAAGCTGGATAATAAATCCCTCTCTCTCTCTCATTGGGTTTCCCCACATTGGGGTTTTCCTTGGCATTGCCTAAATTTCTAAGTTTTTCTGAGTTGAATGGTTGTTGTTCATTGTGTTTATTCCGCTGGAAAATTGCTTAGCAATGTGTATTTCTACTTATGGTAATTTCTGAATGTGGGTTTAGACATTTCAGAGTTCATACAAGACAGTTATCTCTAGGTTTCTAAGTGTGTGATAGAATATTTACTTGTTGATTTTGTCATTAAATTTATACAACATTTTGATATTTTTGGGAGGTACAAGTGTTTGTTGATGTGGCATGTTTATATTGGTTACTTTTTGGTATATTTTATGATGTTGATATATTCATGGTATTTAAACTTATTTTGAAGTTACAAGGGAAATATTGGAAATAAAGGGATAAAGACTTACTCGGACCCCACTTATTATTTATTATTTATTACCCTTGTTATAAATTTAAGTTGTCCTCTCCTAACTAAAGTTATTTAACTTTTGAAACAAAAAGTAGTTGAACCAATCAAACTAATTTTGAAGATATAAAACGAGGAGAGCAAGACAAATGAAGCATATGAGAAAATAGAGAGACAAAATTTCTAATAAGGTTTTTCTCTTGCCTCAAGTGAGAATATTTGTTTATTCATTTCATTTGAGTTTCTTAGAGCTAAGTTATCGTGTTGATAGCAGGGTTATTCTAAAGGTGGCAAAGAAACAACTAAGAAACATCGATTATTGACATGTTCCAAGGTCATTAATTATTATTGAAAGTTAGTTTAGTTTTAGTTGGAAGTTCTAAATATATTTCAATGTTGATTAATGTTAGTTTTGTTGATTCAAGACCATGATGCACTTATAGCTTGAATTGATCCAGTTCAGTTTTCAGTTCTAGTCTTCTTCTTGTTGGACATTGGTTGTCTATGTATGGTTCAAATTAAATCTTTGAATTCCAAGTGTAATCCTGATCCAAACCATCATAGGGGTTTGAAAAGATAAACTCAATTGTAACTCAGGTTGAAATTAATAAATATAATTGTTGATTCCTTCTCATTTATGAGACTTATTGTACATTGATTTTTAGATTGATGTTATCTTGCATTTGCTTATTATTATATCTTATAATTTCATTTTGCAAATACATTTTCTATTCTTTAGTTTATTTCACATAAAAGATACAAAGTTTAAATATTTTATAATAGCATTAGATCAAAGAATCTATTTCTGGAGGTTTGATTGAGATTTTTAGATAGGCTATAAGCCGAGGGTTATAATCTCGTCTATATCACCTAGCTTGATGAGATTCGAAAATGCTTGAGTGAAAAATTTGTTAAAATTTTTAATTAAATAAAGTACCAAGGCAAGTGTTTCTCTTCCCTATGCGCCTAAGGGGGAGAAAGTGCCTAATGTGGGTCCTAGTCATTTAATTTGTGAGATGCAAATTAAAAGGTGACTTTATGACTAAAGTGAGGGTGACTGAAGAGACACCAAATCTCAACCACCCATCTAATCTAATCTCAATCGTTAGATTAGAAAACCCCTCACCTTCCCTCATGAGGTCGATTAGGGCAAGAGGGCGCACCCATTCTTGGGTTGTTCAAGTATTCTTGTTGAGAGAGCAAGAGAGTGAAGAGAGAGGTTGATATGGAGAAGGAAGAGGCAGCATTTGCAGAGTTGGGCATGCATCCCAAGGTAGCAAGCTAGCACGGATATCAAGACAAGGTACATCCATTAATGTAGACCGTACGATACGGATTTCTAGAGGTCGTACAGCCATTTTTCATGCACAGAAATTGAGGGAGTCGGTAGAAGAATTTCTGAGGAGTTTGGCATGCATCCCAAGGCTGTCATACAACCATTTATTGGCACAAAAATCAAGGTAACTGCTGTAATTAATTTCTGGGTGTATTTTTGTACAGTCCGTACAGTTTGGCACAAATTTCGAGGGATGTACAGCACGGTTTTCAAGGAGTTGTTCATGATGGGTTTTTCGTACAGTCTTAGCAGAGTTTTGGCACAAATTTTGAGACAGACTGTACAACATTAATTTTTGGGACAACCGTACAGTTGTACATATTTCTAGCACAAAAATCGAGGAGCATTTTCCAGGACAGTTCAGAAGGTTTTTTTGCGAAAGAAAGTCCAGATAAGTTTGTGTAAATTTCTGAAGATGAATATGTTGTAAAAGATTTTTCTCAAAAGCCCATAAATAATAAAAAGCCCTCTCTCACTGGTTTTTCCCTTGTGGGTTTTTCTAGGGTCGAAGTTAGACCGAAAATTCTTGTGTCTAAATTTTTTGAGTTTTGCATACTGTTGATATTTTATTTCTGCACTTAAAACGATGTTCAAAATCCTCATGTTTCAGTTCTGAAGTTTATTTTCTGCTAAGTATTTGTTTGCTGATATAAAACTAAGGTTTAGGCATTTAACATTGGCTGAAAAATCAACGAGACTGAAACTGGGTTGGGGTCTGAAATTTTAACATGGTATCAGAGCTGAGTTGAAGAGAAGCAGATATTTTAGCAGACAGAAAGTTGGGACAACAGACACTTCACAGGGTAGATTTTTGAACTTGTTATTTTCAGCAGAAAAAGGGTCAATGGCAACTAGTTTGAGAGTTGAGGACACACTTGATGCGGCAGCAAATTTTGGTGCTTAGAAGGAGAGGATGATCTTGCTTCTGCAAGAAAACGAGTTGTGAGATATTGTGGAGAATACCACTACTCATCCTGTTGTGGTACCTACTGATGCTACTCTTCTTGCAGCCTATACTAAGAAGAGTATCAAGGCTAAGAGATTTATTCTTGATTCCATCAAGGATCATTTGATTCCTCACTTGAGGGGGAAGACACATGCCTATGAGATGTGGGAGTCTTTGACTAAATTGTACCAGAGTACAAATGAGAACCGAAAGATGGTTTTGAGGGAAAAACTGAAAAGCATAAAAATGACCAAGGTTGAAAATGTGGTCACATACCTTACTAGATTGACACAGGTGAGGGATGAACTTGGAGCTGTGGGGGAAGCCATAGCTGATAGTGATCTTGTGAGAACAGCATTGAATGGAGTCTTCAAACAATGGGTTGTTTTTGTGGAGGGCATTGTTGTTAGGGAGAAGCTTCCTGGTTGGGAACGTCTTTGGGATGACTTTGTTCAGGAGGAGACCCGGAGAGGTTATGTACATGGCAGTTCATCTACAGTTCATGAGGAGGAGAATGTGGCTCTTGCTACCACTAGCAAGAAGAAGTTCAAGAAGGGTCCAAAGGGAGGACAAAAGCCCAAGGGTGAAGGGAAGAAAGACATGAGCAAAGTCAAGTGCTTTGCATGCCATAAGTTTGGGCACT